>JAWWML010009950.1:0-31202 GCA_035047165.1 Ormyrus rosae | reverse complement strand
CGAAATATATAACAAAAATTAATAAAATTGCGGTAAAAATTATTGAAATATGAGTGTGTCCCACGAGTGCTATTAAATTAGTAATTTTTAAAAAAAATTTTTCTCAGTGTAGTAGTAAGCTAAGTATTAATCAGTATCGCCCAAAAACGGCTGATAATAATCAAAGAAACATTACTTATCCTTCAAAAAGAGCCCCACCATAAAAAATAAAGACAGCTCAAAAAATCGCAGACCATCCCAGAAATTTGACGGCCAGGCAGGCCGAGAGCCGTCTCTCCTCCAAATAAATAACCGCTCGATTATCCAGAATTTACCGAAGAAGGTGGCCGCTCTTGCACAATGCTCGCATACCACCAGCGGCGCTTCTTGCACGTGCGCGCACACCCGAGCAGGCAGGCACGCACGCGTTCTCTCTCTCTGATGAGGCCGGAATCGCACCCCGGGCTATCCATCGATCGCCGAGTAATTGTCAGCGCTTCAGCGCCCTGCGCGCTCGCGCAGGTGTAGCGAAGGGCTTTAACGCTCGGGGGGCCCGCGGGGTAAGCCAGGGAGATTACGATGATGCCCGGGTTTTCGAGTCCGCGCCGTGGCGCGCGGGAGGGAAATCGACGAAATTTCGTAGGCCCCGTTGGAGAGAGTTATGGCTACGTCGAAGGTGATGATTAATGAGCCGCCGAAGATGGTGGGAACTCGAGAGAGTCGGGCTCCGCGCGATTTCGCGCTTCAGCTTTTGGACGCTGCACATTTTTTTAGCCTAGCTGGCGATGGAAATTTTGGAAGATCGCCGTACTGAGTAGATTAAGCGAGGAACAATTTATTTTCATTGCCCCGAGTCACGAAAAGCAGGGTAGACTGCCTCGAAAAGTCAGCCTCTTCTTTAATCAACGTCCAATCGAAACCGAAGCCCGCAAGTAAATCGACGCGGAATTACGAAATTCTTATACATCTTACACGCGACGCCCGGCAGCTTCAGCTGCCATCTGGTGCATCCTCGCAGCTTCCTCCGCGGAAAAAGGGGGGGGAGACAGCTCGCGCCCGGAGTATCTCGAGTGTCTCGGGCGATCGGCGACTCTTTTCAGGGCCCGGACACACGATCCCCGGGTATACGGTGTATCGGGCTGCGCGTAACGTGGCTACTGGTCCGTGGACCCAATACAACTCCTCTCTCCCGACGCGACACGCGATCTCTCCTCGCGGGGAGCGGGTAAGCGCGCGCGAACGAGTTTCCGCGGGCCGGAGGTCCAGAAAAGGCGCGCGCGCACTCGATATTAATTATTTTACGAGCGGCTTATATCGCCGCGCGGCGCTCTGATTAAATCGTTCCGAGGGCTTAATATGTTTCTGGGATGCGGAGTTATCGGACTCGTTTGGAGGCGGAGGCACCGGCAACCCACCGCCGGGAGGAAAACGCCGGCTTTGTGCATTCCGCCGATAAGGATAAATACGTCGACGAAAATAAGGTTTTATACTAATTGCCCCTCTCTCTCTCGGGAAGTCGCCTCGCGCACTTGAATTTTAGCTGCAGCGTTTCGACGCGTTGCGGGAGCTGCTCTAAGTCGGCTAACGAAGGTCGTTTTAATGATCGCCGCGCTCGCGCTAATCACGGAGGATAAGATAGGAGGCCGTTCGCGACTTCGGAAAACAAGACGTTAAGGAGCGGATCTACCTGAACGACGCGCCGTGCACCGTCCGAGTTATATTCGTCAGGCACTAATTCCCCGAGGATCGCTGGCTAACGCGGCAGCTGCCGATCGGCCAATATTTGCGCGGCCTCGGACCGTTAATTTCCCTAAGAAATCTCCTCTGCGATCCGGAGTGTGTTATATAGGAATTGTTTTCGCTAGATAAAGTAAGAATGCTCGAGGTGCATATGAGAGGCTCGGGGTCTCGTTCCGGGAATTTGTAAGCGAAGAAAAAACGCCTTGAGTGTAAAAATAATTTACATAATATATTGGACGGCTCGGGCGGGTATCTGCTTCTTGGCGCCGAGGGAGGCGAGGTAACCGATAATGAGTAAAACCTTAATTTCTCCAGTTAACAGGTCTCTCGTTAGCATTTTCGTAAAAGCGAGTCCTTCTAATTATCATTGAGGATGTGGGCGATAAGAACCACTCTGGCGAGACGGCCTTTTTTACTTACATAGTATTTTACGTATTAATTTAAATTTTCGCATTACAACGGCTGGACTTTTGAACCTTTTCTTTTTTTTTTGTTTTTTACAAAATGTTAATATGGATATAAGTTATCGATAAGTAAGGAATAATCGTTCGAGTTATTTACAAAGATAAAAGTAAATTCGACTCGAGCGCTTTTCGACCTCGTACAAGTTCTTTTTAATAGTCGCATAAGCCAGATTATTCAAAATGCATAAATTAAGCACTAAATTAAAATGGATCTGCATTAAACGATAAACTTTTTTCCTATTATCAGAGCAATATATTAAATTGTTTTTGAAATTTACCGCATTACGTTGTTGGTTTCTATTTTCGAATCATGTTTTACTATGTCTTTTATGATAGAAAATAATCTTTGAAAATTAATTAACGAACGATGTTAAAAATTTTTATGTATACATATAATAAAAAAAAAAATTTAATTTACTAGTAGCAATAAGAGAAATATCTAATTAGGAGAAAGAATCTAAGCAGATCTGTGACTTGGCGTAATCTGCAGTAACCAAGATCAAAGTTATTCTTTTATCCATATTTAAAACTAAAAATTACTTTAAAAAATCGGCTTCCACCAGAAAAAGAATTTGTTCATCCTCGGTTCTAAAATAAACCCTTATCACCGACAACCGCTTATAAAAATAACTCGCTCGGAAACTTGCAGAGAAATTCCCTCGAAGCACAAGGCAAAAAAAAAAAAAAGACGCACGGAGAATTCTCTCGCGCATCTCGGGTAAGTACTCGCGTATCTGGTCGCGTGCAGGCGCGGCGTCGGCCGCGCGAAACCCCCGATACGTCGTATACATAACGGAGAGGATACGACGCAGAGAGGGGGAGGGAGCGAGCGAAGCGAGAGCGCAAGGAGGGCTGAGAGGCCTCGCGGCGAGATTTGCTTAATTGCAATTAATGAGGAGAGATATTACCGCGCCTCGGGCCAGGGCAACTTTTAATGTGCCGACAGGATTAACGATGTTGAATTATTATCGCGGCCCTCTCTCTCTCGTGGGTGTAATTGTGGGGCCGCCGCCGCGCGGCAAATTTTTGTTGCGGCGCGGCCACCCTTTTTTGCGCCCCGAGATTAAGAGCGGCGCTCGTTTGAGAAACAGCCGGGGACCTGCACCTTAGGCCGAGTTGGATTTAATTTCGAGCGTGAAACTATAACTGAGAGGAGCGCGAGATTCGAGAGTCGGCGAGAGCACGATTTTCGACCGATCTGCCGCTGCCTGATGAAGATTCTTTCGTAATTGTGTGCGAATCGTATTTTTTCACGGTTTATCGAACAATTATACTAATTCGTTTCGTTCTTAACGAAAATTCGTTTAATAATATTTGCAGGATATAATTCTAACTAAATTTAAATAATTTAAATTTTTAAAAAACAATAACCTCCTCTTCTACCAAGATCATCCGTCAGACTTTGCTTAAAGAGGCGCCGAACCAGTCGACGGCTACACGCGAAAACCTCCTTCGCGATACGCGCCTTTAATAAATCGAAATAGCCGCGCGGAGCGGAAAAATTACGCGCGGATCCGGCAAGGCGGCTCGTCTGATTGGCCGGATTTATGGGCTCTATTTATCGCATACTTACCGCGTTGTATATCAACAATGACACCCGCGCCCGGGGGCCTCTCCACCCTCGCTTTTGCGGCTCCTACCTGCACGCTCTCTTTCTTTTGCGCGCGGAGAGGATATACGCTTCGTTTCGAAGGAGAGGCGCGGGGAGTTATAGCAAATGTAATTACTGTTATTTAGGAAGGTTAATAGGTTCGAATTCTTAAAATGACGATTAATTAAGATTTTTTTCGAAAACCCATTGGGTTTCGTGTAATTCTTCGAAATTCCACTGGCATTTGCGCAATATTTAATTTCTTTTACTCCCCCAAAACTAAAACACATTCCCATCCCAACTCAAGAATCCTTTCGTCGGGCCCTCCCTCTATTTTTAGCGATTTATTTTTCTTAAGAAACCCGTCACAACATAAAAAGCTCAGCGCTTTTTCCCCTGTTTACTCGACGTGGCCCGACGAGCGAGAGCGTAAGACAATCGACGCGCGCCTGCCAAGCGGCGGGGTCCGGCTCTCGAATTACCCTTCACATGCTCGCGATCTACTCGGCGGCGCTTCTTCAAAGTTTTACTGTTTCTAGTCAGCCGCGCGGTAGTCGCCGCGGAGCTCGATTCCCCCGGCAGAAAATATTATATTACCCCCTTTGACTCCGGCCGACCGGCTGCTGCTGCTGCTGCTGCTGCTGCTTCTGACGGAGGCGGCGGGAGATGCAGGTCACGAGATTTTTTTCTTGTAGGGTAATCAGAGAAGAGGACGGACCCTGTTTCCAATTAAAAGTCGAGGTCGGAAGTGTCGGAAATAGACTTTTCAATAGTTTCTTTCATCGGGGGATTATGGCAAGCTGCTTGGTTACTTTCACGGCGCGGTTTTAACGTCGCTTTTTTTTTTAGTTATGATCGCCGTGAAAAAAAAGCTTGTTGCGGTAAAAGGGTGATTCGTTTTCCGTGTAGCGGCTCTCATGAAAAATAAATCTTTTAATATAGAAGTTAAAAGATTACACATACATGTTGCAGAAACAGAAAAATAATTTGAGTATTAATTATTTCCTACAACAACAACTTCGAAACCCGTGAGATTCCACCCAAAAATGTTTCTCAAGCAGCCCGACAGCCAGCCTTTGTCATGTAAAGTGTTAAAACTTTTACAGCCCCCAACTCGCGATCACAGCTCCTAAGCGAGCGGTATAAAGTCTCCTATGAATTACGACTTCTAAGGGAAGTAGACGGTGTCAAAAGTATCCGGTAGCGCGGCGCCACATACCCAAGACTCCGTTCCGGCCTCTCACAACATACATATATATATATATCTCGGCTCGACAATGCCAACAATTTCGATTGGAGTCACGAGGCCGCCGAGGGGAGCTTCCTGCTCGCGGCGTGATTCACGCCGCTTACGTGACTTTCCGGCTTCCTGGGCCCCCGCGGCGGCGGCGGAATACGAGTGCACACGCGGTTGTCCCACGCGCGACTTTTTACGCACACCGGCAAGGCAGGATATGCGTCGGGGAAGGATATATCCAGAAGTCAGCGGATAGGCATCTCGAGACACATGTCTCAATTAGGCATTCAGCCCTGCTTGGCTATTCGGGAAAGCGCCGCGGCTCAACGATTCATTAATAAGTAATGACTTCGCTCCTTTATCCTGGAATTGGCTAGGGTTTTACGGCTTTCTATTTCCTCTATTTGCATACTTTTTAAGGCGTCGCTTTTACTTTTGTTTTACTTGCTGTAGTATTTTCATTTAAACTGTTTTGCAATCTATACGACGTATTTCATAAAAAGTATATTTTTGAATAATTTATCATTTACACGGTAAACTCATATCTTACGACAAATAATTACGTTTTCCTTATTCGCCACTCTACTTTTTTCTACACTTAAAGCTAGCAATACTCATTTATCAATAGCCCTCATCTTTATTAACGACAATCCAGATCTCCATCCCCGAGCTTTACGAGTCTCTCTCGCGTCTCTCGGCGTCCGAAGCAAAACAGAGAACCGAGAGACTCGGGCGTGCCGGCGCTTAATTGAATAAATCCGCCCTCGAGAGTCGGCGGAATAATAAATTTCGCTATTGGCGACGCCTATACGTCTCTTATCGCGCGGGAGTCGTTCCTAATTCCGCCGGCGGGAGAAGGAGGCGCGCGATGGGCTCCCCGTCGGCGGGAAACAAGCGCGAGTAACTTACCGATTATTATCGCGGCAACGAGCGCGAGGGCGGCGGCGACGCGCAGAAAAGAGAGCACGCCGAGCGCTCCGCGGCCTACGCCTTTGGGTTGGTCGCGAAAATGGTGGGCGGAGAGCCGTATAAACTTCGCTCTCTCAGTCAGCGAGTAAAGTACGGGTACTTCGCACTGCGCGCGCGATCCTCTCTCGCCGCTGAAAAATCGATTATTTTCTCTCGGCGGGGACCTTGGGGGCTCTTATCGAGAGCGGATTTTCAACGTAGATCGCCGCCGAGATTCGATTCAGCGCCGAGCTAACTTGGACTTCCCCTTTATTTTTTTTAACGAGTCTGGTTTAAAAGCTACGTCAGTTTTGCGGTAAAAAGTGAAGTAAACAATATTTATTGAATGGCTCTTACAAATAATATATGAAAAGTACTGTAAGTGCTTACAGTTGAAGTCAATGTCAATAATGACTTCATGTTTCGAAAACAAAAGATAAGATTCATTTTTAATCCCCAATTTCCAAGATTATAGCATGGAACACTTTACCGGTTTAACAGGATTTCCTCGGCCCCGCGAACGCCTCGACTTCACAAATTGCGGTGACGATTTTAACGCTCCGAAACCATCGCCAGGCCATTATATCCTCGGTCCCGAGAAAAGCCGAGGTCCCTCGCAGCTTCGCAAACTTTCGGCTGCCCAGCGACAGAAGGACGCTTCTGGTGACGAAAAACACTGGTTCCTCCCCCGAGGTCCGGCCCACTAATTATACGGGGATATTTTGTCCTCCGCCCGTGAAATTTATGTCACCGCGAACGAGGCGAAGGCTCGTGGCCGCGTGCTCGAACAAATTGCACGGGTTTTATGTCGTTATTTGCGAAATTGGCGCCGGATGAGAGAGAGCTGATGGCCTGGAAAATTAAAGGATTTCCGCTCGACCGAAGCTGTTACTTCACAACTATGTTCCGACCGGTTATTTTCCGTGCGCGTTTCCCAAAATCTGCACGGAATTCTGCTTTTAAAATAAAAACTATAACGAATAATGTTTGCTTGTATTTTTTCACCGAACTATACAGCTGTTTTTTTCTAACTCTAAAAACTGAAAAACTCGAAAGGAAAACGAGACCGCCGACGCCAGGTCGGTCATCAATCGTCTTTCCCTTTCGACGCCGAGACGAGACTGTTTTCCGATAATCCGCCGGCACTTCGGGCCACAATAATCTAGGAAAGCAACCAAAAACCGAAGCCGTCTAGCGGGCCCGAGACGCTTATTTACCCCTCGGGCGCAAGCGGACACATCAATTTAACGGTCCAGCGAGAACGAGGCGGCGGCGTGCCCGGGCCGAGAGAGAGCTGGGAATCTGCAATTTTCGGAAATGCCACCCTGCGCAAAGCCGGAAATTACAGGGTGCGAGCGCGGCCCGCGGTCTACGCAACGCGCGCCGTTGCTCCTTACATAGAGAGAAAAAGGTGCGGGGCGACGCCAGACTAAATGCCACCGTCTGGCCGCGTGATGACTAGACGGAGGCTGCGAGAGAGGCTTTGTTTTCGTCCTCTGCGCTCGGAGCAGCCACGCGTAAGACTTTTGGCCGATTGAGACCGAGAGCTGCGGCTACTCGCTCTGTACTTTAGTCGAAATAATTGTCTTTGTAATTTTCATTGATTTTTGCGGGCTCCCTTCGTTTCTTCGTCGAATAAAAAAAGTATTAGAAACAGACGAAGGAAATTATTTTCAGTAAAATAATCGACATTTTACATTTACTTTATCGATACTCTGCGACTATTCGTACTTATGGAGTAACTTCAGAAATTTTTATATTTCACTCGTTCATAATTATATAGATTACTGCAAGGGTAACCAAAAGCAAATTTACATCAATAGAACCCACTCGTGAATGCTTTAGCCTGCGGAGAACGTTTGCTTCCGTTCCCCGTAAGCAGGGCTCTAAAAAAAAAAAAAATAATAATAATAATAATTTCGCCAATGGTTTTCCCTCCTGCACTCGTTCGTGTTTCGCTGCGCCAAAAGTCAATATCGGCGCTGTTTGTTTAGCAGAAGCGCGACCGCATCGAAATTGGCCCCGCTTATTGTTGCCCCGAAAATCAGCGCAGGTGCGTATATACGAAGCATAATTCCATAGAAAAATGGCAAAAAGACGCGCTCGCGCCAGCTGCGAGAACGGGTTGACTCCTCGTCGCGTGCTGCCGGCATATTGTCCGCCTTCCCCGCGGTGAATGGGCCACGCGAGCGGCGGCGGCGGCGCCGGGGCTGATAAATTTCCTTCGTTTTTTTTTTTTTTTCTGTAAGGCCGCCGCGCGCCGTGTAATTATCGACTTCCCGGCGACTCTTCCGTGTGTCCGGACTGATGGGAACTCTCGGTTTCTTCCCGAGGTTGCGAGCCTTTTAGTGGGCTTTCGGGTCAACGTCATCCGGCCATAATTCAAAGTCCGCCGATGCCGGCTGCCTCTTTGCTATTCAGACGAGTCGATTGTGTTTACGTTCCGGGGGCATTGTGGACGAGCTTTGTAATTATGCGAAAAGTAAGAGTTGCGCCTGAAGTGCGCAAGCTTAAAGCGATCGTTTTATAGAATGAAAGTGTAGTGAATTATATATTTTGGATCAGATGTTTAAAATTTTTAATTTAATTTAAAGTTTTTTTTTTAAACTAATACTCAATTGCCCAATGCATAATTTATGCTACGATATTCGAGGTTTAGAAAGTTTTGTAATCATTTAACGAGAAAATTATTAATATACGCGTTAGTGCAGCATGAGATTTATTTAATTATAATTTCATTTCACATTCATTCATTAAAATACAGGTTTGAATCAATAAAGAATTTAATTTGCCCTAAAGCAAAAAAAAAAAAACCACACAGCCTCAAGGTTCCCCCGAGTTTTTCTAACCAAATTTAAATGAAGAAATTTAATTTCACTGAAAAAACCAGCAGTCTGACGAGAAAATTGCCCCGAGAGAGAGAAAAGAGATCATCGGTTCAGGGAAGCTTTTCAAAGAAGAAATAAGTCGCGGCGCGCGCAACCTGGCATTTACTGAAAATCGCGAGGGAAAAGATCACGAGAGATTTTCCGAGTTTGCACCTTGCGCCGTAATTACCGTCTGTCCGGCGCGACGGACGTCGGCTTTTCAGGCACCTGAGCGAAGGTCGGGGGGGAACTTCAGCTCCCCTTCCTTCTACTCTGTAATCTTGGGCGATTACGCTGCGGCGAGCCAGAAAATGTCCTTTGGGCATCTCCATTTTTCAGCTGTCGTGCGCCTCTTTAATTATTTTCTAATGCCCCGGCTGTCCTGCTCTGCATACACGCTAAGCCCCGTAAAATAACTGGCGCCTTAGGTAACGTAAATAAATAAATAATAGAATGGAAAAATGGAAACGCCTGGAGAAGTGCCGTTTCCTTGGCTGCGTTTCAATGAAGGCGTCGGGATTTTCAGATGGAAGATAAGTTAGTAAGTGAAGAGTAGCATAGGACGTGTATATATATAGTATTAAGATGCAATCGGCATTAGTCTGTTTAACGGATATTCCCATTTGTGAAATATCTTAATTTCGTATCCCTTAAGCTTTCAGAACGGCTTTATTCAAACTTTCTATTTGAAGAGTTTGGCCGCTCTGATTTCATATTGAAACCTCTACGTGAAATACGATAGCCTAAATACTCTCTTCTAAGAAATTTCATAATTTAAAGAGATCTCCACTCGGGAATACTTATGAAAATGAGACAAAAGCGACGTCTTATTAGCGAGCTCGAGACGATCGCTTTCACGTAACATCGAGAGCTCTAGCATTTAGAGGAGGACCCGAAATTATCGTAGTTCGGGGACGAGAAAAGCAGCGAGCCCCCGGATTAAAGGACCATTTCATACAAAAACGGTGACTCGGCCGGAACGGCTCGCCCAATAATTTCGATAAGTATCCCTTTTTTGCTGATCTAAGATAATCGGCCGTGTGTAGCTCGCGATCTCTTACCCCGGCGCTCTTCAATTTGCTCTTCTACCGTTACGCGCGTCGGTTCTCGGCCGGGGATTTTTCCCTGGAATCCATTGGTAATAACACGACGAGAGAGCCGTGATTCCGACTATTAAAAGGACAATGTTCTCCTTCCTTCCTGTGCAATTTGCCTAAGTCCTCGCGATTAACGTAATTACCCGGGCACAAATTGTCGAATTAGGAGGAATTATAGTCCCGAAAAAGAACAGATTTAATTTCGAGCATTACAAAATCCCCATGAATTTGCGTAAATTCCGTAACCCGAAATCCCTATTAGAACCCAATGATTCCTAATGAATAACGTTTTGCCTCGAGATCCCTTTCCCCCTCCCTAGATTCACGTAATATCCTCGAACAAAGGCGCCATACAGTTTTTTTGCAAATCTGTTTACGCTGATTAGCATGAAAAAAGGCACAGTCGACCTTTCAATACGGCAATTTGTCAGAAAACCGTCAGGGCCGTCAAACGGTTTCCTTCCGCGGCGCGGTGGGCGTTTTTCAAGGGGTTGCCGCGCGTTAGCCGGCCAATTAAACGTCGCGTCTCGCGAGAAAAAAAATCGGGGCAAAAAGCTCGCGTGGTGCAGGCAGGTGGTGGATGCGCGCCCGGAGGAAAAAAAAAAAGAAAAAGAGAGAGTCACCCTTCCGCGCCGCGCCGACGATTATACGTATACGTACCTGGTCTGCTCGTAAAAAGCGCCGGGCCGGATTTACGAGCCCCCCGGAGGTGTCACCGACTCGTCTCTCGAGCTATTCAGATTGCGCTTCTGGTTTTTGACGTCTGGCCCGAAGAGAGGCTTTCCCCCCCGCGCCGCTGCGGTTTTACGGTTATTTTCGGAGACTGTATAATAAGGCCGACCCTGAGCATCATTAGAATTTCGGGGGAAAATGCCGCGGCGGGCTAACTCTTAAATTTTTTTTCTGGGGAGCGAGAGAGAGAGACTTGACGCGGTCGGATGCGGAAAAAATTCTAGAGGAGTTTATTAGGGGGAGAAAAAACTTGATGTGGCTTTGTGCGTGAAATGGATCGTTTGTTGTACAACTATCTGCCAAAAAGTTGGCTCTTTATTAAAAAAATTTAATGTACAAGACTAATTTTTCTCTTTATGGGGTAAAATCAATTGTAAATAATTCGTAAAAAATATTACCAAGTTATTATTTTTCTTGGGTGAAAATATTGGTTGCGCTGACAATCGGTATAATAACGTTATAGAAAGTTAAATGCTAATGCATGCTTAATGCAATATTCAAATGAAGCACTCATTTGTTTGCTGTATTATTTCCAAAAAAAAAGCAATCATAATCAATCAAACTCGCTTCTTCCTCAATATCCAGGGTAAAAAACGTCGATTAATATCGTCTCGATCTCTTTAAGGCGTCGCCCTTAATCGGCTTATGAAAGCGTAAGTCCTTAATGCCTTTAACTCTCGATAAATCATTAGGTATTCTTCGAGGTAATCGACGCTCATTATCCCCGACGTTATTCCGGAAGAATTTGAATAACAACAATCAACGGGAGCAGCCCGCAAGGCGTATAAAGGATGGCTATGCAAATCGGGATTTCTTACGAGTCATAATATTAGGTAAATTTAACGATCCAATGGCTTCCTCTCGCGAGAGCGAGTCTCTTCGCAAGTCTTCCAACGCTTATTCTTTAAACATTCGCAATTACGAAATGCATTGCAGAGGCGAGCGTCGCTTGAATTATTACGTATTAAATAATATTCCCATGGCGCAGGCTTCGTAAAGTCGTCCGGAAAAGGTTAATGTATGCATGGAGTTGCGGTCGCAAGGTTATACGACGACGGTCATTCTTCTTACGTGAATAACTGGCGGCTTTTGATATTCATTTAAGCTCTCTCCCACAGATAGGCGAGCTGGTGGTGCACTTTGTTTATAGACGACTTGGGTTTCGAAAAAAATCTCCAACCGAAAATTAGCAGATGTCGTTTAGATCGGCTTGTCTATTCAATTCCGGCTCTTCTACGGGGCTCTCCGCGCTTAATGACGTCGTAAAGAAATTGAAAAAAAATATATTGCTAATAGCCGAAACGAGGATATTAATTTTTATTGATACAAAAACCCGAATCATCGGTCTGTCCCCGATGTTTTTTTCTTCTCCTTTGAGTTACGGGCCGCCTTTAAAATTCAAAATAGCCATTATAAACCTCGGCGCTGCACGATGATGACTAATCAAAAATCTACCCCCCTTTCGAGTCGTCGCGAGCATTGTTCATTTGGCGAAAGAGAGAACCCCGGCGACGATTAATAACGCGGCCGTCTATTCAAATTCGTCGCCGTTCGTTCGTTCGTTCGATCGATCGGCGCCGGCTTTTATTTCACGGATCTCCCGGCCCTTTTTGCATCATTAAGCCTATGAATATTAATTTCCGAGCGAATCGCGTGGCCCCAATGAAATTTGCATATCATCTTACCGAAAGATGGAAGAACGCGCGCCGCTCGAAAAGTGAGACCCCCTCGACGTTTTTTTTTTCATCGTTTTTTTTTTTGCCGATCGAGGGGCCTTCGATGAATGCGAAAAGAGTTGTGCACCGGATGTACCGTTGCAGAGTGTAACTGGGTTAAATGACTCGTCGAAAAAAAAAAAAAAGGGAAACGCACGGGGGCACCGTTGACGTTTATTGTGTTCATAAACGATGCAGTCTGAGCCATTAAAACGTCCTCGCGCCGACTGCGCGTGTTTTTTTTTCTGCCTTTGAAGTCGCGACTTCGGCAAGTCACCCCGAGACAAAAAGCGAGATCGCGTTGACAATGTGTGGATGCGCGCGTGGATGAGTCTCGATGGGCGCAACGATCGTTCTTGCCGCGCCTCTTTCGCAACGATCGATGGATGTCGTTCGGCGCGTGTTTTGTCGCGGGCTGAATATTTTCAACCGAAACTCGGGAATTTTTTAGCGAGCTTTTTGAAACTGTTATTCTTTTGCTTTTTCTTGAGAGGCTTTATTTTACATAAAAGGGAGCAAGAGTTTCTATCTAGAGTTTTTTGAGTATTTAAAAATGGTTAAAAATAGTATTAAAATAGTATTTAAAAATAGTTTATCAACGAATAATTGGAATATTCATAAAATATTTAGAGACAATTAACTTAAACACAATTTTCAACAGAAATAAGTTTGATTAATTTATCGTTTTCGTAGCTAAATTTACTTTGGAACTAACGAAATTAAGCAGAGCAACTCTGTTATAACTTTTAAACGCGTTATCCACTGAACCGTACATTTTGAACATATAAATTTAAGAAATATTTTTATGCACCGTCCTGCGCTTCGGCCAAGAATTTTAAAAGTTTTTTATTCAAAAAGCCGCCGAGCAAAGCCATTAAAATCTCACGATATTTTAAACCTCGCGCAGAAAAGTTTTAAAAAGAAAAGGGAACGGGCAAGAAAATAAGCTGCTTTCAGCGCTTAGCAAAATACACGCCGTTATCGCGAACCATAAATTGAACTCCTACAAAAGTTCGGCATCCCCGCTCCCTTTTTTCTCAATATGCATAACGCCAAGTCCAGCTCACCTGCCGACGAGCAGACCTGCAGAGAGCGAAGCAGCAGCAGCATCCGACCATGACTTAATAACCGATTTTAGCCCGAGTTTTCGAGAGGCTCTCTAAGACCGAAACTGCACTCGCGCGTATCCCATAAATAAGTCCGAGAATTACAATAATCCAGGTCAATTAAAGGGAAAATTTATAGTCGCAAAAAACACTGCATGCTCGCGGCGCTCTCTCTCTCGCGGCGGCTCAGTAGTTGACGCGCCGCGGCGCGATTTGCATTTCAGAATTTTTTCGAGCGTAATTCGGAATTTGCTTAATAGCCCGAGAGTTCTCTCTCTCTCTCCCTCTCTCCGAGCAATTTAGAGAAGGGCCCGCAAAGCTTTGGGGACCGAAAAGGAGCTGCCTCGCCTGTCTAAACGTCCGAGCATTATGCATAATTCTAAATTACATCATCGAGATAAGAATCTGTAGAAAAATCGATCGAATATCACATTATACGGAGTTAATAAGCGGCGACTATTAATTTTGTAATTTAGCTTAAAAAGTCCCGTGAAATTGGAGCGACGGTTCGGCGCGAGGCGTATTTTCGTTAAAGTTTTATTTCAGTTTTATTTGAGTTTCAAAAAAGTTCTTATTATTCACGCAGCGCCTAATTTTCGTAAAAGTCCGGTAATAAATAGCTCGTAATAAATAGCAGATACTTGGATTTTTTGCTCCGACCTAAACTTTTCATTTTCTCTCGGCTAGCTAAAATTCTAAATTATAGTATCGAGGGCCCGAAGCTTTTAAAGCCATATAAATGTAAATCTTCCGCAAAGTAGCCTAAAGTACCGTGTCGTAACTCTCCCAGCTGTTTGAAACCTCTCTCTCTCTCTCTCTCTCTCTCTCCGGCGAATGACGCCCGTTTCTCCGAGTCGTGCGAACGAGTCTGTCATTACCGGAGCTCTCGAGCACGGAATCAGATCTACCAATCAACGGAGCTCGGAAGCAGCGCGGCGGCGGTTTTGTTTGTGATTTGCTATTTTCGTGCGGCTCTCCGGCCGATTAGCATAAATTACGCCGTTCTAATGTCATGGATTCGTAGGTAAAGTGTTAAAATCGGCGCGGAGAGCAAGAAAGAGAGACTCCCCCATAATTATTCGGCGCGCGCTGCGACGAAAGGCCGAGAGGATGTGTATCGGCTCTCGTCGTCTAGGGGAGAGGGGGGAGGAGAGACGCGCGCTAACTAGGCACCGGCCGTTTCTCTGATTGCCGACGGAACGTGATTGTACTGTCGAAGCTCCGCCGCGCGCCAACTGGCCGCTGTCATGTCTCCGCGCTGAGCGTGCGAAGAAGGATTTTTCGAGCTTCACGCAGGTCTCTCTCTCGTTTCTCGCTTTGATCGCCGCGGGAGTGAATGCTAACTGGGCTTTTTAAGGAGGCTTCGGGATAAATCGATTGAGTCACGTCATTTGGGGGGAAGAGCCCTGGTTAAATAATGCAAAACTGGATTGAACGAATGTACGTTTATTAATTGACCGACGGCTGTTAAATGTTTAAATGTATTGGTTTTATCGAGCGAATGTCGATTTATTAATTTAAAACATTTTTTATTCGCTCGAATGCTGATTTGTTTCGTGCGCTTTATTGTGCTGTAATTTTATGTAAATTAATTATATTATATATTGCGATTACGTTTAATTGTACGCAATAAATATTCGATCGGTATTTAAATGCTTCAATTTTTCATTGAATACAGAATATAATTTACGAATATCATAATGTTATTGTAATTTTCAATTAATTCTTGTGAAAGAATGTAATTCATTCAAGATAATGAAATCAAGCAAAAACAGCAAAATGACAATTCTGTCCTTTATTCTCCATAATCTAATTACACAAAAATCAAGAAAAAGCTTATTCACCAAAAATCAAGATAAAAATTTGTTCCCCGGAAAATATACATAATCCAAAAAGGGCATTAAATCGACCGGCAGCGCAATATTCATCGAAAGAAAAGTTGCGCAACGGTCGCGCCTCTCCGGACCAACATCCTAATTCTCCGTAATCTCCGAGCATCTCTCCCGGTTCCCGTGAAGCCCCCCGAAAATCCTACGTCCGGTTTTTCGCGCGACGCGGCTCTCTCGTAAGTAAGGTTACCGTCGCGCGCGCGCGCTTTATCTGCACCGATCTCCCGGGAGAGGGACACTACGCGCGCCGCTGCGGCGCGGCCGTAGATCCTCGCCGATAAGGGCCGGATCCCCGTTGGCTTACACATATATATGTATATATACGTGCCGGGGAGCGCGCTGAAAGTCGCCCATTGTCCTACCTGTCGTCGTAATGCGGCACTAAACAACTCGGAAAAGCGGCCCGCGGGGGAGGAGTGTCAATCTCGCTTTCGAGAAAGTTTTCGTCGCTCTCGGTTTTTTTACGATATCGCGGGGCTTTTCGACCCGCGCGCGTTTAAATCGAGCGAGCTGTGCACCCTTACATAAACATCGGAGGTGACAATGGCGTTGGAGGTGGTTGGGGGGAGAAAGGCGCGCGCTTTCTTTTTGCCTTCTTTCTACAAAGTAATAAAAATCACAAGAGGGGATGCAATAAAGTGTAGCCGCGTTGTAAACAGGAGAAAGCTTACAAGAATGCAGGCTGTTTACTTGTTTCTTTGAGTAGGCGTTCGATAAATTATTAAGGGTTCACTTTCCAAGTGAGATGTTTGTAAGCGAAGCACTGCAGGTGAGCTGCATAACGCACCTTTCTTCAATGTTCTTTCTAAGAATGAATCCCACCGCGGTCGTAAAAGGAAAGCATTGCTGCAAAGTGTATATATACACCGGAATATGTAAAGCGAATCAGTCGAACGTCGTAGAAAAATAGAATTTTAAAGCTCCGCATATCGCGCGGCTGTTTTTGTTTACCGACTTTAAAGCCAATTTACAAGAAAGCGGTATCTTTATTGAAACTACTTCCACTTGCGAAAAGATCGCTAATTTTACGTTTATTCGAGCCGAATTAAGTAAAAAAATTCAAGATAAACATTACGACTTATATTATATATAAAAACTAATTTCCGAAATTTCGGCGTATTCGCCTCTTTTCCCGGAACGCCCTCAATGCCACGTCTCATGCCACCCTAAACGGCCGGCTCTGTTCTTAATTTTTACTGACAATTAAATTCGAGAACGATGTCTGCGGCGCAGATTCGACATCGCCTCGTAAAAATTAAAAAGGCCTTTTTATATGGCTGTATGGGCGTCGCTTTACGAAGTAAATAAAAAGCGGAGCTCGACGCTCTCTCTCTCTCTCTCTCTCGGCTTCGGTTCGGGGAGGGAAATTTAAATCTCGCGTACTCGGAAACTGCGCTGCGGCTCTGTTTTTTTATTGCTCGTAAACTTCTGCGGGCGGAAGCGTCGCGTTTGAGGTCGTAGATTGTCGGGAGCTCTCGGCCGGAAGCTTCTTCGTTAACGACAATTGCCGCGAGAGGAAATTTTGGATTTTTCTCACGACCGCGCAATTGAGTTTGAATATGAGTTTTAACGCGATTGTAAGATAAGACAGTCGGAGTGTGGATTCTGTTGATTTATAAATAAGTATTGGGCAATTTTTAGCATTAGCTCTGCCGCTGTAATTCTCGTCTTATAAAGGCAATCTTTTTTCGAGCGTCCAATTTATATGCAATTTATTACTTTAAGTTTCTAATTTAGAAAAATGCAACGTTCCAATCGCATAAATATCAAAACCATTGATCTGTCCTTTATTTCGATAAAAATAAAACGATTTAATGACGTTTATTCTCGAACCCAGATCCAATTACGCGATTTCAGCAATTTATTATACAATTTCGTTAGATCCCAGACGAAAATACTTGGACTTCCCAAAGGTTTCCGTCGAAGCGAAAAGAAGACAAGCTAATGCAATTAGCTTTCGAACAATATTCGCTTTGTAGTTATGGCAGCGGCCAGCCATCGGATCTCTCGTGACTGGCGGAAGGGAGGGAAAAAGAGACGAAAATGAGCCGGTATCGGCCCCGCCGCGCGTTCTATATCTCCCAACGAGATCGCCAGACACACTCGACCGAGTCGAGAAATCGATTTCGCGATAATCTCGAGGAAATCACTGGGTTAGATCGAGGAAGTGGCGGGAAGCGATCGCCTTAGTTTATAATTGCGCTCGAAATAACGCGTTTAATATATCTATTTCGGGCTCTGCGTTTCATTATTGGAAAAGGCGCGCTTTATCGGGCCGTTCGGCCGATTAAAAATTCATTTATGCTTCGATATTTATGCGCTATTAAATTTCGCGATTTTATTTTGAAATTACGCTCGTTTTGCTTATATCTTCGGCTAATTGCAGCTTTATACCCATTCATTAGAAACGTGTAAATGAAATACAAGGTGCACTTTAGTAACTTTCTTTATTACGCTTAATAGTCTTAGCGCCCGCAAATCTTAATAATAAAATTCAATATTAAATCTTGCTGAATTTTTCAATGAACTTTTGAATAGGCATTATTAGTCTAAAGAAAAGTTCTGAAAAAAAACCAATATTTTCTCGTCCTATTAAAAGGAGCATTTGAATATAAAGACATTTGAATAAGGACATTTAGAAAGTCCATTAAAGCGGAACAAACGTACGTGTGAAATTTCAGGGGACGCGGAGATAGGTTATACAGAAAGAAAATATTTGTAAATACGATATATCGGCCGATTTTCCGCGATCGTCGCTTCCCCCTCGAAATCAAACAAGTCCGAGAAAAGCACTCCGTCTCTTCTTTTCAAAGTCCCCCGTCTTCCCCGTGACGCGCAAACCGTGCGACGACGCTCGCGCGTCCGTCTCCGCTTTCCTTTTGAGCGAGCACAGACTCGTGTGCGCTTTGCCTAACGCGCGTCATTGTGCCCCAGGGCCAAACAATGGAGGCCCGAGGACGCTCCGTTCCAACGGAGCGCGAACCCCGGGTAAATACGCGTATTTACGTAACTCCCGATTTTTTTTTTAGCGCGCGGGACTCGAGCGTATCTCGAGCGCCGATCGAGAGCCTCCTAAACGTTTACACACATCCCCGAGCTCCCCGAAAAGGGAGATCGGCAGTGGAGATACGGAGGCGACCGGGCCAATAATGTGTGTGTCTCGAGTGAAAATCGTCCGGCCGACCGAGTTCGTGTATTGTGGAGAGGGAAATGAGACGCGCGAGGGAGAGGGAGCGAGATATCTATGCTCGAGTGGTACTTCGAGGGCATTACTTATCTTAGCTCTTGAGCAATGCACGACGGAACACACCGGCTTGCGGAGATCGAGTTAATAACTTGGCGATTAGTTGCTTGTTCAGCTGACGAGTTACTGCTTTGGAGTGTCTCGGCTGCTTGCCGAGACGGGAGAAGTAATGCGGGGTTATTGGACCCCGAGGTGTTCAGGTGAAACGTTGCCTCATCTTTTTTCACTGGCTTAATTGACGAATCGAACAAATTTTTTACGCAATTTTTTAATCAATGCCTTTTTATACTCCGAATATAAAAGCTGGCTTTGTAAAGATTGAAAAGATTCCCTTTAAAAGCGCTAAGAAGTAAATATAAAATATTACCGCAATTAGGCAGCAGAATGCACTTCATTCATGCGCGGAAAAAGGCTCGAATAAAAATCAAAATTTCGTCGGTTAATCGAAGCAATTAAATCGCCTGCGTACATCCGAGATTGCATCCATACATACGCGCACACACGTCCGAACAAAGATATCGCGGACAAAGCCTCAGAGAGGTAAAAAGGACTCGTAACCCGGCGAGGGGTATTAATCCTGCAGCCTCTTACACTCGAGTACAACTGCTTATTTGCCTAAATTAAGTAGAAGGAAAACGTCTCTTTCCACCCGCTCGTCAGCGCGGCCTAAAAGCGGATAAAGCTCTCTCTCTCTCTCTCTCCTGTCCCAATAAAAAGAGAAAGAGGAGCGGAGTGCCAGCCGAGAGAAAGGAGATAAAGGGAGGGATGAAAAGTTGGGCGCGTGGCGCGCGCCTAACCTTACAATGGGGTCCCCTCTGTCTGCGGGCCCCCTGGTGGGTCTCGCGAACACCACAGGCCCAGCCACCAGAAGAGGCCTTATCGGGGGCCTCGATCTCGGACGAGGGGGAGGGGAGAGAAAAAGCCCCGGGGCCCTGTTAGCGGCGTAATCGCTCGGCCGATCTTAGATGGCCCCTGACGATAACGGGGTGGGGGGCTCTTTCATCGCCCTTGAGAAGAGGTGCGCGCGCACAGCCTCCGGCGGGATTACCGAGTGAGAGCAGCTGGTCCGGCGACCTCTAAAACTTGAACTCGCTCTCGCTCTCTCTCTCTCTCTCGGATTCGCGAGGGAGAGAGACACTCCCACGAGGTGAGACACTGACGTCTTCCTCGGCCGAGAGAGTGCCGAACGCGGGAACGTGTTTTGCAAACGGATACGCGGGATTTGGACCGCGGCGTTTGCAGGGGCGCAGCTGCGCGGCGCTCCCGCGCGAGTCGCCTTCTGTAATTGCTTTAATAAGTTTTGCTTTCAGGAGGCGCTGCTGATCTCGCTGAAATAATGATCCGCCGCTATCGACGAGGGATCTTGTTTAGGAGCGGTGGAAGTTGGGGGGCTGGCCGAACGTGTCCCTAAAAATTATTGGACATTATACGCCGCTACCTATTGCGAACTTTTAATAACAGAGTGTGTTATGTAATAAATTAACGATTTAAAATAAATTGTCTGAAGACAACATGGCCTAATATTTGCAGGAACGGATGCGTGGGTGTACGTTATTACTGGAAGTTATTACTGTTAAGTAAAACTAAACCAGTATTGCGGTTAATCCGGACCTGCGAACAGGAAATTATTCTTCCTCTGCAGGATTCGCGACGGTATAGCCTGTTATTATTTGTATAATTATACTCTGTATTGTTCGACAAATGTTATTTGTAACTCTGGTGAATAAAAAAAAAAAAAATTTTTTTAAATTTTATTGATAATGTCGACGAGCATGAGAATTCTCTGTGTACCAATTTCAACAGCCCGGACAGATCGCAATAAAATCATTCGACACGTACGACCTGTAAAAACAATAATTCAGCGTAAAACAATTCTATATCGCTCTCCGTAAAAACCAAAAGGCAAACACACTATTTTGAAACAATAATATTATACCCGCTTTCGCGCGGAACAAAAGAAACAAGCTTCAATAAATTACGCGATTTATGACTCGGACGCGGGAGTGAAAAAAAGAAGGTCGCAATATACAGGCCCGCCGATAAAAATCTCTCTCTCCAGCGCAGAAAGTATGTGACTGCGATCGAATCTTTCTATATCAGAATCTAACGTTTCGCGGCTTTGCCCGGCGGCGGCGGCGGCCCCAAGCAAGCCTTTCCATTTATCTCGGCGAAACGTCGTAAAACCATCAAGCCGCCGCGCGCACGTGCATTGCGTGCGCGCATTTTTACGCGACCTTCCCTCCCGGCTCGAGTTCGTTCATCCCGATCGAGGAGAGATTGTAATTCAAGATCGATCGATGCGAGAGGGAGAGAAAAATCGCGAGAGCCCTCGATCGCGCGCGCGCGGATTTACCATACAACAATCGACGGCGGCAGAGAGAGAGAGAGAGAGAGAGAGAGCACGCGGAGAGTGCTGCACCTGCGCAATTGGAATGTCTCGCCGCCGCCGCCGTCGCCGCTGCTGCCGATCGTTCGCTTGTGTACATACACTGGCACGCATCTCCTTGGATTCTGCTATGTAACGAAATTAATTGATTGCGTTAATCGATACTTTTGCCGAGGGAGCTGACGGGTGTATGGGCAGCGAGAGGGAGATCGCGTGCGCGTGATATCTGGACGTAGTGACAGGCCAAACGGATTATACGATCGGAAATGTTGAGTACGGAGGAGGAGCCGAGGAGGCGAGAAGCTTGTTGTTTGGCGAAAAATCTTCTCGGTAACTTTCAATTATTCAGGTAGTTGTGAACCAAATCGCGAAGTGCTGAGGGTTTTTTTTTTAAAATTGGAGAAAAAATAGTTGAGATATTAATCCACTAACTGACAGAGTATCGTCATGTGCATCAAAATTTGGGAAAAGCTATTTGACGATATTTTAAATAACACATATGTAAATTTCGTGATGATTGGACAATTAGTATTGAAGCAGTGTGAAGTCAAAGTGATACAAATTCTCACGTAAATGTTGAGGTTCCAGTAAGTTGTCATGGCGATAAAATGTACGACGTAAATAAAATATGAATTTATTTCTATTTTTATATAAAAACTTTGTACAATTTTATTAAAATATTATCAAAAAGATTAATTTTTTTTTAATTTTATTAATTTCCAAATAAACAGTTTAAATATATTTTCAAGTTTTATCACGAGTTTTATTCCCACAAACACAGTCGGTTCACAGCCACCTTAAAAATTTAAATTTATTAACGTGCGTTATATAAATTCATTTAAAAAGAAGTTATCATAAGTTAACTTAAGAAACGTAAAGCTCGTTCGTACGAACGCTAATATAAAAATCAGAACGAAGCCTTTCAAGGGAGAGGCTCGCGAAGTATGCGAACTATGAAAGCCGAAATGCCAACCGAGCGCGGCGCTCGATAACTCTCTCGGCCGCGCGCATTTAAAAACGAAAAAGAATCCGCCGAGATCAGATTATTAACAATATCGATTTAATAACAAACGATGATTATGTATTCGTGTTTAATCACCGCTACCTCATTTCGCTCGCAAAAAGCCCGGGCGCGCATATAACCCTCGTTATCTTGTCCGGCTACTTAGAGATAACCGATCTCTCTCTCTCTCTCTCTTTCTCTCTCGAGCTACGTAAAGTAAGTGCGGGCAGGTGCATTGCCGACTCTCCGGGTCGCATAGCGCGACGTCATCATCGTCTTCCCGGGAGGCGATTCCCAGCGGCGATAGTCTCAATTTCACTTTTCTCGCGCGTCGAGACAACGAAAACTCATTCCGCGGCTCGTAATTAGGAATTAATTACTGGGACTACCGACGGGCGACGGGGTGGAGGGAGAGGGGGGGGGAGGGACCTCGTACTCATTTATCCTCCAGGACTCCTCTCGAGTCATCCGCGTTAATTCCCAGGTAAGAAGGCGGACGACGACGACGACGACGCTTCATTAACCGGCGGCTTAATTACTGAGATCGCGCCTTTCATCTTCGCCGAAAGCATTAATTTACGCGACGCGAGGGGGCGAGAAAATTAAACGCGCACCGACTGCTCGTTACGCCGAGCGAGGAGCGATTATGACGATTGCCCGCCACGCGAGTAATTGCTATTCATCTCGGATTCTCGCTCGGGCTCGTTTGTTTTTATTTTTTCTTTTTTTAATATAGTTTCGGCGCGGCCGATCGTCGAGTCGAGTTTGGGAATACGACAGTTTTTTTTTTTTTTTTTGTTCCGGCGGGGAGAGGCACAATGCCGATTCCGCGCGGGGGACTGTTATTACTCTGTCGGGCCGCGAGGCGAGGTGTGTGCTTTTATCTGTTTTCTTAACTAATGACACGCCTGGGCGATCGAGCCTCGGAATAATGGACGCCGCGGAGTTAGATCGGTATTAAATGATACACTTGTCACGCCGCTGGATTTTAATTGAGACGTTACGCAGTAGATTTCAGCGCTATATCGGTCATTTTTCAAGCGAGAGCCGAGAGAGAGAGAGAGAGGGCAGATAAATTGAAAGCTGGAGGCGCGTTGAAAGTCGATTCGACGGAAAAATCGAGGGGAAACGCTCGGTTTTTTTTTCTTTTTAACTCGCCTGCTGAATGACGTTGTAAATAATGGCGCGTAAAAGCGGGGGTTATTGATTGAGTCCCGCGGGCGGCGTATCGCATAGTTCCGAAGGAAAATTAGCGAGTTAGATCGCAGGCGCGGTGAGGCTGTTAAATGCAAGTTGTGCCGATAACATAGCTAAAGTTTCTCTTTGGATTGCTCGTGCAATGCTAATTGCATGTGGAGCAGAATCGCGAATCGTTATATTTCTATTGAACGTATAATGTCGGGCAAAGACGTTATTAAGATTTTAACACGTTAAGATTTAGCGTCTGCGTTCTCTTTGCAAAATCCGAGCTCGTTACAAAGTTTTAAAGCGCGCTTGAACCTTTTTTTAATATCATAATTTGGTAATATCGCGGAGTCGGATAATTTTTGCGCTTACAAACCAATGTACTCGAAGTGAAAAATTTATTACGTTTCATTTTACGTCCGAAAGTGAAAAAAAATATGATTACAGTTTAACCTTACACACGATCATGTAGCCTTTTTACTTAAGCAAGAATTTAAAGCTAACTATTTCTTTGAAAATACAACTTTAGCCCAACTCTCGTACAAGAATATTACTTTGACGGCGCCCGAGGCGCATCGGTAACTTTGCACCTGTTGCATAATACCAACAACATTGTACGCGTGCTACAATTACTGCCCTCTCGGCTCGTATCAAAAGGCCGTAAGGTACGCCACGTGTTGAAACCGCGGTGTTTTTTTTTTTTTCGATTCACGAGGTTCTGATGCAAACTACGATTTAATGTCTATGGTTGCGCAACGATTTTTTTGAAAGCGCCGCGTAGTGCTATTTTCGTTTCGATTAAGAAAAGCTGGAATATTGAAAAGGCATGTAATTGTTAGGCGGAGTATTATACGGACGGATAAAGGTATTCCGCGTGCCGGCTTAGAAATGAAAGTTCGGTGGGTACAACATGACTTGCATTCGCTTGCTTATTTATTTGCATTGATTTCTACAACTTTTGATGACAGCCGCAAAATGTGCCAAATAAATCACACGCTGATTTCTCTTTCTTAAAATACAGCGAATGCATAATAAACACTGCTATTTTCCGTGCAATATAACTACGCGTCATTTTCTTCGACAAAAATTCCCGCTTACCAAATCAAAATTGTTGCGTTTTCAACCACTCCGCCGACCCGACGACACCTGAAATCTCAAAGAAACGCTGCCGGACTGCCCGACGTCTCAATCCATAGAAATTTTTTTTTTTCCCACTCGTCCATCAGGCAAAAAAGCAAATCCTCATCTCAAATATCAGGCGCAGCTGCAGTGCAGCTCTCAGCCTCCGTCCATCCAATTTCGCCTTATAAACAAAAGCTTATATACCTCGGAAAAATTCCTCTACACACATATATATATATATATATATATAGCGGCGAGTCCCTGAAAGCGAAATCGGCCGCAACCCTTATACACCATATACCTGCGGTAGGTTCGAGAAGAAGACGCGTGCCGGCACCTTGCATCATTGTCCCCGTAGCGGCGGAAAAACTGCGCTTTCCCGGGGCCTTTGTGCGTCCTGCATTGTCTCGGCGCAGGTGAACGCGGCGAATCGAGAGAGAGAGAGACGCGTCTCTCCACGCCCACGAGAGATCGCTATCGCGCGTCATTTCGAATATCAAGCACTACACCACGTGTGACGCCGCGCGCGGCGACGTGTCCCCCCGAGGCGCGAGGACTCGCTTGGCGCATTCCCACGTCGATGCCGCGATGTATAATGTTGGAGGAGAGTCGCGAGGGACACGCCGATGGGTATCGGGACGTGTGTGTGTGTGTGTGTGTGTGCTTAACTCCGGGTTTATGCAAATAGAGGGTCGATGAGTTTTTCTTTGTGGATGGATTTAAGACACTCTGGGGGCTTCTTTTCGGGATTTCGAGCGTTTCTCCTGCCGTTGAAGCGGGGAGATTTGCGATTTGGAATTAGGAGGTGGGGACCTGCTAATGGACGGGATTGACATGCGAGTGATTAATTAAACGAAATCTCGTTAGAAAAAAATAAAGTGAAAAAAATTGTAAAATGTTTAATAAACATAAATTATATACTAATATAGTTTAATTTGAAATCGCAGCGTGAAACAAGTTGTAAAACTTGATCTAAAAATCAATTAAAATACCAGATTAAAATTACGTACAGTTGGTCGAGCATGCATAAAGTAAAGTCAAAGACTACTAAATTCCCAACAATCCGAATAAGGCAGCGATTCCCAAACCTTGTCAATTACCGTTGAAAAAACTGGAACTCGCGGCGAGGAGACACCTGGTGCCGAAAATATAATAATGTCCCTAATCCCCGGTGTATCACCTCGGCGGCCGATCCTCGCGGCGGCGTATAATAATCAGCGCCGGCCGGGGTAATGGAGCCGGCTGCTTGTAGGCAAAAATCGAGGTAGGCGAGAACGAGGGGGGCGGTGTTGCCGGTAATTACTCGCCTCTCGGCCTGCTTAGGCGGCCCTGGAACGGGGCGCCGTACATACATATATATATACACGTTTTACCGAAGCACACGGGAGCGATTTCACGGGCCATTATTCTGCGCTAGGCGGCGAGAGAGAGAGATACCCCGGCAGGTGTCGGGGACGATCTTTAAAAAAAGGGTTTAGGCCCCGGCCAAGGTAATGATAGTACTGGAACGCGTGCCAAATATCTCGTCGCGTTAAGAGAGTACGTTCGATTAACGAGAGGCGCAGGGCTGCTCTTATATAGGCGCGGGGAATGGGATTTTTATCGAGAGAGGGGAGGGGGGAGAGATCGCAGTTTTCGATTTTCGGGAGGTGTTTCTAAGCATATAAGTCGTTAAATACAAGAGTGTAAATGGCGGTTGCGTCGGTTCTCGACGAGGTGTGCTTTATTGTTATAATCATCAAGGTGCGTTCAAGGTCTAAAATAGATGATACTTATCTGACTTTGTTTTTTGATAGTTCATTATGTACTGAATTAGTTGCATCAGAATGAAACGAACGCAAATGAAAATTTATCTTTCTCCTTTCTGCGTACAAAAGCAGGTATAGGGTAAGTTATAGGTAAAAAATTAAACAAATTATACGTCTGCTTATTAAACGATTTTATTCTAATACATTGTATCCTATATAAAGTCTAGTACAAAATACGAATTGATATCTCAATTATCCAGTCTTGAGCAATACCCGGCCTCTTAAAAACGAAAAGCTCAGGCAAAGCAATCGGCACGAGTTCGCGCGCGATTTCAACCAATATTGATTTTCAGCGATTGCGCGTAAATTACAAAGTTATCATTGCCGCGCGAAACGCCGATTTTTAAGAGTCTCGTCCAGCGTGAAATTGCGCATTACGAGATAAATCTCGAGCTTTAAAAATCAATTTGCAGACAGACAGTCCGCGGATGCCGGACCACGGCGTGCGTTTTTCCCCTCGAAACGCGAGTAGTTCCCGCCGCAGCCGGTCTTTCGTCGCCGCGGTTGTTGCTTTAATTCGCAGTTTCGTCGGTGTATCGACAGGCGAGAACGCGCTAAAGGCGAAGTGCGCAATTAGAGCTCGTTTAGGGGCGTTTAGCAGCTCGCTTATCGCCGCCATTACTGTTATTATCCACTCGTTACGCCGCGCCGCGCGCCGAAATATCGCGTTGCGCGCTCGAGAAAGAGTGTATACGAGCTGACGGAAAGATCGAACGGGCAGCTCTTCGCACCCTTTTTGCGCGAGTAATCACCCGCGAATTATCGACCCGAAAATAGGCCCGGCCTCTTCGCTCCGGAATAACACGGCGCGGCGTTGTTTTTATTTTTCGATTATTTGCCTTAATGCGCGGGCCTCGCAAGATTCGAGGCTTTCCGCGAATTTTATGAATAATTAATGGCCCGTCGGGGAATTACGACAAAATGTGACTGTTAAAGTGCCGAAAGTATGGTGAAAAATAATAAAATTCATTTCCAGCATAACGAGACATGTGTTTTTACGTCCATTATGGAACATATTCATGCGCCAATTACGAAAATTGCCGAGATAAAGTTTCGCATCGAGTATCTCGTTACCCCGCGGTCATAAGTGCAATTACTAAATTTTATTCCAAATCAAATACCTTCCGCTGAAAAGAAAAGAAAAAAATCGCAAAAATAGGAAGCTTCTTCTCCGCGTGCCGCGATAAACTCGACGTCGAGGGCCGTTCCATCATCCGAGAGTTATCCAGGAATACTACCACCGCCAAGCCCCGATTAAAAACTAAATTACATATTGTTAGCGAAGCGCGGCGAGAGCTTCGTTAGGAGCGCAGGCATTCGCGAAGTATTAAATGCTCCGGCGGCGGTTCGGACGCGCGCTCGAGAGAGAGCTTCGGAGATCTTCCGCGGAAAGTGCGAGATGTTTTCATTCGGGGAAGCCGTACTTTCGTTACCTCGAGAGAGAGAGCGCGCGGATTTCGTGCTAATTAAGATGCCGACGCGAGGTAAGAATTCGTCGGTGCGGACTTTGAGAGAAATTTCAACCGGCGAGTTATTTTAAATAGACGGCGTGGACGGGAGATTGACGTGGAAGACGATGACGGGAGAGGAAAATCAAGATCCGACGGAAGGATCTTTTATTGGCGGCATTACTCGCGGACGTTGCTCGAGAAGATGTATGCTTAGTCCTCTCGTTCAAGTGTATATAAGTTAATTAGAATTTGTAGCGGCCTCGAGCTCCGGCAATTAAACGAATTAATTTAATCACTGGAATGATCGGTGCCCAATTATTTTATTACACCCGTAAAAAAAAAACACACACACACATACAACCTGCGCTCGCGAGCGCAATTGTCCGTAAAAGGCAGTGAATTCCAACGCCGAGAGAAAACACACCGTGGCCTGGATGCGTCGCCCGCGTCTCCTTCCAGAAACTCTATTTTCGCGCGTCGACGATCATTCACAAAACAGCCGTTTGCGCGCGGAAAAAAAAAAAAGAACGGCCGAGCGCCGAGGAAAATAGAGGTCGATAATGATCGGGGGCTCGTAATTATGCGGCTTGATTTGGTGGAAAAAAAGGGATATAAGGCGGCGCGCGAGTTTTGTGTCGTTTCATCGGCGGTAACAAGCGCGCGCATCTCTCTCCCGGCGATTGCGTCGGGATTAATCTTCCTTTCACCGATCTCTCGGTGCCGATTTTTTTTTTCTTTTTTTTTTGTTTTGCTTTTTTTTGTTTCTTCTCACTTCTCACGCGGCGGACGTCTGTTAACGAGCTCCCGATGAATCGCTTTCGTGCGCGGCGGCAGAGTTCACCGAGAGAGGTCGAGCCCTTTCTCTCCGCGCCGGGAGATCTTCATTAAACCTCGCGCGAGGAGTTAACTCGACGAGCCGATTATACCGCTCCGTGTAAGTCAGCGCCCGCCGACTCTGCAAACATCGTTGTCGTTCATTTTTATTCGATTAAAACGTGATTGAATAAAAAATTATTGCGAGAGCTCGGGTTGAGAGGCTTGAGAGGTGTACGGCGTTGGATGTTTGTTTTAAAAAGGGTATTTTATATATATTGTGTCATGTTGTAAATGTAGTTTTCACGCTTGAAATATTTTCTGTACGTCGTACGTAATTTAAAATGACAACTTGATACCGGCTGTTCATTTTAATGAATTTTTCTCTCTGGAATTTAAAAAACTTCAAGTCAAAACTGACCACTGTTCTTTTGTTCGAACGCGATAAGAACTGCCGTACAAAGAGAAACGACAATGGCAGAACTTAATCTGTCATCTCTTTCTCGCACAATACAACCTCCGCTGCTCCCATTAACTTATCAAAAATCTAAACACTAACTGCGCACTTTTCAGATCGCCGCGAACAAAGCCGCCTCTCACCTGCATCGGCCGTCCGTCCCTCCAGAAAAACCCCGAGCCGCGAGAGCCGTGGAGTATCGAGTTTCACGCGAAACTCGCCACCCGTAGCTGCCAAAGGCATGCAAATGACCGGTGCAACAAAAGGCTCTCTCGCGCACGCGCCTCCTCGCCCCTCAAGGACAATGAGAGCGTGGAAGGCGGCTCTGAATGGGACCTGCCGCGAGGATGGACGAGCTCGTTAGCCCGACGCCTTTTTCCAAAGGGCGCCCCCGGTTTTTCGCCGCCGGAGGTGCCGCTCTTGCCTTTTTCTTTCGTGGAAGGCCGGCCGGGAGAAAAATCGGTGCGCGTCTTCGCGCGGCGCAAAAAACTCGGGGGACAAAGGGAGAGGACGAATCTCACGGGGAAAAGCGTGATGCGGCCGGGCGATTTTGCCGGGCTAAGTACCGGGCTTCCAGGGCTTTTGTCTCGTCATTGTGAGGAGGCATGGATCTCTTTTGTGCGCGGGGGATTATTTTCCGCGCCGATTCGGGCTCACCGGGGGTTTCGCAGCTTCTCTCTCGGATGACTTTTGGCGCGACTTTTTGGACGATTGGCTTCGAAAACGTTCCCCGTTGGGACTACAGAGCGCCCGCGCCGAGAAGTCGTTCGTCTTTAAAAACTCGTTGTTTGCTCATGATTTCGAGAGTAAAATGCATTAAAATTAAGGGAAAGCAAAAGCTCGCCCCCGAGAATTCTCGAGAAAACGTCCCGAGTGCGTCGGCGATCGAGCAAAAGAGTTCGCACCTCGCGTCTCCGAAAATAATTTCGCGCGAAGCATGAACCTTCTCAGGCTCGCATATAACGCATCTCACTCTGGGCGTGTTTGCCGGGCTCATCAGCGATGCGGTTTGAGCGCTTGATTTATGGGGAAGCGAGGCATCGCGTTGCGCCGGCGGTCCGTACGAAATCGGGGCCCCGGCCTCGGCTTAAACACCTACTTTGCACTTGCCCTCCTCCCTCTCTCTCTCTCTCTCTCTGCGCGCGATCAATCGCCGGGGTATATAATGCAAGTAGGCAGTCCGGGCTTAATGGACGCTAACCGGCGAGCCGCTCATTTGCGCCCGCAATTTTCACGTTGTTACGCGGCCCCGGCTTGTGCAAACGCGCGAATCATAGGTGTCTGGAGGTGCAAATTCGATTCGCACGAGAAGCACACCCAGACGCGCGGCTCTGATGATTCCGCCCGGATTTCAGGGAAGGACGCCGGGAGAGTAATTCGACTCGGCTCTCTCTCCCTTCGCCGAGAGCGCTTCTTGCGGTCCGTGCCGGGCGACGGTGGCGAAAGAGTCCGGCTTTTTCGGTTAATCGGACGATTTCGGTGAGGCCCCGGGATTTATGTCTTCTCGGTAGTGGCTGCTGGCCGAGGAAAACTTTTACTCGGAAGAACGGAGCGAAGAATTTTCGTTAAAAGCTTCTAGATAATTTATCCGCCATTACAGCTGAAACAACGGCCGGAGAGTAACTTTTTTTTATCGAAAGCTTTCGCGCGCAAGAGGCACTTGTTATCCGCGCGATTCATCAAACGATTACGCTAATCAGAAGCGGTGCTTTCAAAAGAAGCCTAAACGTTCGGCAATTTGTCGGTGGGGATTTTCTAGAAGCAGAAGCGGTGCAATTACTCGCCGTTAAATATCGCACGACCCGCGGTCACGAATCCACAAAAATACATCGCTTCTTTGCACCTTCGCTCTCGGACATTGTCCGCGCCGCGCGGGGAGCCTTTACGATCTCTCTCGCGGGGCGCCGTAATTGCGCGCGCGTAATGGCACATGCGGTGTAAGCGTTTCGCGGAACGCGCGAGGAGCAGGCGCGCGCGTGCGCAGTTTTTGATATTCGAGCTAACGTCTAAATTATTTAGCCGTAAGACCATTTGGGAATCGGCCGAAGCGGTCGGGGGGTTTGCATGCAATATGCCGCTCGACGTAAGCGGAGAACCACTAAGTGTCGGTCGGGCGGCTGCTTTTCTTTGCTATTCCTCTTCTTGGCGAGAGCCGCGCGCGCGAGCGGTTGCGCTCTCTCGAAAGTGAACGCGAAGCCGAGGCCTTTGGATACCGCGAAACTGCGAATTCGGCCTTTATTGCTTTCTGCGATTTCTGTATAAACTCTTACAGCTTTACAATGAGGTATCTGCACTGAGAGAAATGTTCTAATAAAATTTACTATAAATGTAAGAAAAATTACTATTTTTTGTGTTAACCGCGGGACAT
>JAWWML010009889.1:0-31291 GCA_035047165.1 Ormyrus rosae | reverse complement strand
TTAGGTAACTAGGAATTAAAAATACCTATTTTTTACTTTCCTGGCCAATTTTGATACTTTTATCTCTACCAGGGGTAGAAAAACTATAATTTATCATAAAAAATAGTATAATGTATTAGACATTTATAGCAGAAATGAGAGTTTCTCATTTTGAAATTCCAGCAATATACAATTACAAGAGAACTACTCAGTAAATATCCACAAGACGGACGGTATTTTAAATGAAATTTGCAGAATCGCAAGGAAATATTTATGGCGCGTTTAAATGAAAAATATGCTGTTTTGTTGGATGTTGCTCAATGCGAAATAATAAACAATGTCCATCATTTTAATATCTTGAAATGAAGTAGTAAATTCGTAATAAATGCAAGCAGTGTAATACGATTATTAAACGAAAATTCTTTTCATGTAGCATTTAATTGAAATTTGTGTTAAACGTTTCAATTTCATTATCAGCATATCAGAAGCACTTCGCATGCCTTTTTTTTTATTCCGTATATTGGAAATTTATTCATTATTTGAGTTGTTATAATATTAAAATTTTATGACTCTTTAATAATTCAGTACCTGAAACTTTTCAAAATTTATTAAAATATATTGGGAAATTCGAAATTATTTTTTATTACGAAGTAAATAGAAAATAAAAACCAACGACAACATTAGTATGTCATTACTTTTAAAAGTCTTTTTATGTTCGATTCTAATTCCCAAAGTTCTCTACTTTTAATTATTGAACGTTTAAAAGCTCGACTTTTTTAATTTTACCGCCTTCATTCAACAAGTAATCACATTGAGGATTAAAATGCTTCATTGCTTTCAGCCATCACTTTTTTAAGAGAGAATACGTGTTTCGCTTACTAATTATATTATAATCGATTTTACAATACTTTATTGAAAATCCATATATCTCAGCCGCTAGTGCTATCAAGTTCAAACTACATAAATTTCCTGAACATATCGACGTCATGTTTTAGAATTTTATTATGAATTGAAAAGGTATTTGAAGCAAAAATACATTTGTAATTTATCGCTTTACTGTATTGCATGGTTATTTCCGTTAAAATTTCCTTAAACGTGAAATTCCCTCCTAAATCTTGAAACCGAGTTTATTATAAACATTCTTTTGAATTTTAACGATTTAATGATTCTCTCCTGAATTTATTTTAATTAACGCAAATGAAATTAATTGTTTTTATTATTAAAACCTATTTATTAAAGGAGGTTCTTTGACTAAATTGACTAGATTAGTATATCAAAACGGTATAGCTCAAATTTTAGTCAAGTTCACTGCTTCTGAAGGGAGAAATTAATGTTTCAATTGTTAGCGATTTCATTATGTATTTCAGCAATAAATTGACGACAAGATTTGAATGAAATTTTTTAATCCAGTAGAAAAATCTTCAATCATTATATACCTGTTTTAAAATATGCATCCAGTGCCTGTGAGATTAGCAATATATTAATTAATAATAAAATCATACGTAATCGATGTTTTTCAGCAAAAACTTTCCGTACGATTTGATGCATAGTATTTCCAAGTACTTTCTTCGAACCCTTCTATAGCGACGAGAATTTCAATAACGATAATTATCGTTCCGTCGCTTGAATGACTATTAGCACCCGAAAGAATAGCCCCAACAGTGGCACAGCAAACCCATTAGGCCGCGTCAGAAAATTGATTACTAAACGTCCATAAAATTCCCGGAAAACTTGAACTCAAGAAAGGCCGAGAAGTAAGAGACCCATGACGCATGCACTTCCCAACTCGGAATTGTAGCTCGGCGCTCGCGATCAAGATCTGGGTTGCGATAGCAGCGTCGAAATATAAAACTGCTTGGCAGCGTGACGCGCGACGAGGTCGGGGGGTGTGCAGTAGCTGCGGGAAAAAAAGCAGCGCGCACTCGAAAAAGGGCGCGAGAGCTAGTTTCTTCGCGAGTTCATTTCTTGTTTTTCTCTCCCGCCTCCTCGGACTCGGCGCTTTTTTTATCCTCCCTTTACGAGCGCGAGCGCGGCAACCATTCGTATACTTTGTCTTCTTCTCTATCTCTTTCGTTCTTGACGCCTGTTAAAAATAGCCGCCATAATTTCCGACGCCTTTGCTTTGTTTCCCTCCTGTTTCTTTTTCTTTTTTTTTTCTTTTCTCTTTTTTTTTTTGGCCGGCAAACTTTCTTGGATGTGGTGATAAAAAGGTGAGCTACTCCGCGTCACCTAATTCCAAGACTTTTACGCTCGCAATCGCGATTAATTATGAGCAGAAACATCCCGGCTTTTCGCAGAGTAAAGGTTTTGCGAAGAATATAGAGCGGTTCTCTCGACCTGCTTTCCTCCGCAGCGCGAGTCCGGCGTTATTACGTTCGGACCCGAAACTTTTTTATTAGATTACCGAGTTCGGAAGCTGCAAGTAACGGCGACTGGAATACCAAGGGCAAACATTCGAATTATCAAATTACCCGAGAGAGCCGTCGGCAAAAGAGCATTAGGCGCGCCGCGGAATAAAAATTAACGAACTTTTGTTTTATAAATATTCGCCTAACGAAATAGCCGTCGAGAGTCAGACGCCGACCGATAACTCAATTGCTCGTTTCAGCGTGAAACTTGGCCGCCCAGTCGATATATAAGCAAGTTCGTTGGAGAAAAACGTGGGCGACAAGAAAAGCCCCCGCCGTCTTGTTTTCGTAATTTTCAAGCTCGATCTCCGAGGCGGCGGCGAACCTTTACGACACCCGGAAAAAAGGCTGACAGAGATCTGAGGAGGTGAAACTTTAGGAGCCGCCGAGGTAAAGTCTCTACTTCTTTCCGTGCAGCCGATGGAGAGTTCATTTGTCGTCGGCGAAGAACTTGCCTTTTCAAGTGCGCGGACGTGAGAACTAACCTTTCAAAAGCTTGAACAAAAAAAAAAATAACTTTCTTTCGCCCGAGTGATTCAAAACTGTATTAGGTGAAAAATTATTGATGAAAATAGAATTTGGCGAGAATGTCTTTCAGACATTTTCTGGCGTTATTTACTGTCTTATTCAATTAAAATTTATTGAATCAGAAAATTGTGGGAGTTTTCGACTAGAATCTGCTGTGAATCTGTACAAAATGGAGTTTCTTCGTCTTGAACTTTGAATAAAAAAACGCGAAATTCATTTATTATTGGAAATCCTTCCAATAATTGTTGCGAATTCATCTTCTCAGAGATAAAATGCAAATAATCGGATATTCTTGGAAATAATTCAAGCAAGTTCATTATTCTTCGTAAAGATCAAGATAGTAACCTGCACAATTGCTTACAATCTCTATCCGAACCCTCGCACCATTTTACTTGATTGCATTTTCCAGGCAGCTCGATTTTAAACGTTTCTGGTGTACACAAACGCTCGCGGAAAATAACTCTTTTGATCAGCCGGAGGGATTAAAACAAAATGCAACTTCGAAGACTTCGTGATTTATGCAGGCAAACTTTAAACCCAGGCTGCACGTATTCCGGATGAAATCACGTTTCTCCTTAAATCGAGCACTGCATCAGGATTACCGGCGTTCGAGAATTCGTACATGCACTGATATACACATGCAAAGAACTAGGCTGAGCGCGAAATCGGATTGGCGAGTCCACTGTATTCCGGGCTTTGAAACCGAGGGACGAGGTTGCACAATTGCATTTAATTACTCAGCTCGAAAGTAATATTAGAAAAATACACGCTTTCTTTTTAAGGAAAGTTATCGTTAGTACTGACGTTAATGAAATAATGTCTAGTGAAAACTCTCGTATTCGAACGGCGTAAAGGAAAACTTATTATAAATTCAGAGGTCCCTTGAGGAACTTTTCGGTAAGTCCTCTTATCTTAGAGCTTTCATGCTGGAAAATTATTCAGCACACTTTTCAACTATATACGATATTCTTTTCTGGTAGCCTTTTTACTCCACTTGGCTGTCTTCCCTTGACATTTAACTTCAGAACATTCTTTTTTCCCCCTTTTTTTCTGATGAGATTGTCATCGCTTTATTAACTTTTTAACTAGTATCGCTGCTGGTGACTAGCTAAGTATCCTTGGTGCCATTATTACAAATCGCACTATAAAATTTCGAAATGTACAATTTAATTGAATGTCCAATAATTGGTTTATTGCTTAACGATAGAAAATTTCATTTCCATAGTGGTGAACAATAAAATCAATTAATAATCTGCAATTTCATGTCATCCGGATATAATTATAGATAAGATTGATCACCAATTGTTCAAGTAACTTATAATTATTGAAATTTTTCACATCTTTTTAACGTAAAATTCTTTTTCATTTTTATCTCCTTCCCCTTGAATACAGAATAATGGAAATTTATTTTATTAAAATATGTATATAGAGAATAAAAAAAGCTTATGCTAAGTTGATTAATTCCCTTGTCTTTTATTTCCAGTCATTCTTCTTTTTGCCGTTTCATTTATCCCATATATTATGCGCACTTTCCTACCTCAAAATTAAAATTAATCCTTACCAACCGAACAGTTTTGTGAAAAACGTTCTTATGACGATGCCTCAAGCACTCCTCCGCTTCAAGCTCACTTAATTCTGTACGACAAATCCCTGGAGCTGATAACGTGTTCTTTCTACGGTAGATTGGCTCTACTTCTTTGATATTACGTAATGGGCCGCAGGCCCAGAGAACAAGCACTTTGATTTGTGCAATACAATATACTGCCGAAGAAGTAATTATTCTCCTCGACTCGTGCGTCTGGAATAATCCTTTTTGGCAATTATTTTCATAAAGCATTGGATTTGTTGGTTTTAACCTCTCACGTCATAGAGAGTCATAGTTTCTAGTCTTTTTGATTTTAATTTAAATTGCGAGAAATATTTTTAATACAATTATATATGAGAGAAAAAAAGGAGTAAAAATTGCTTTTTTCAATTGATCTGAATAGTAAATATTCTTATTTTTCTTGTATATGAAATAACGATACAAAATAGTAATTTTTACTCTTTTTTTTCTCTCAGTATATAATAAGATAATAGTATTTTTCATCACAAGTCCGCACAATGTGATTGTGCGAAAAAGCCGAAAAATCTCTTGCGGACGTATTATGAACATTATTTTTCAGTATAATTAGCCAGGTAATTCGATGTTGTGTCCGGTCGACAGGCCGAAAAAATGCAATTTCGAATATGTATCCGCAAAATGGCGTTTTGCGTCCGTAAAACCAGGATACAAAAGCGAATTTTGTCGCTATGTATATTGAAAAAGAAATTTCTAATAATTTGATCAATAACCATGAATTATCAAGGTAAAGTCCTCTCTCTCTGTATCTCTCTCTCTCTCTCTCTCTCTCTCTCTCTCTTTCGTTTTCTTTCATTATTATGCAATAAACCGTAGAAGATTTAATGTATTTTCAATTATCCATATATTTTTTAAGATTAATTTGATAATTAATACTTTAAAAACAATAACTAATACCTCAATTGATTGGATCGATAAATATCTTAGACTAAATGTGTAGCTTTAATTAAAGATATTCTCGACCGGAAATTCAATTATATCGGCTAAAGTACTACTAGTCACGTGTTTGTATTCGCCCAGGTCTCGCCTCCGATATTAAGTCCTTGCGGCAGTAGCTCCACAGCTTATCCGCTCAATTTCTCCGACATGCCCTCGCCCCTTTCTCCGTCCATAATTCATGCTATAGTTTAAATTCATAAAATAACTTCGTTCCGCGCAATTAAATGGATTCGCCAAATTTTAGTAAAACAGTAAAATCTTTCTCTCGTCCAAGAGACTTATTAAGTACATATAAAGTATACCTTCTGTATTACTGAGCCCGTTTTTCTAATAAATAAATAAATAAATAAATATTTAGTGCAGTAAAAAATGTTGTTCTAATGGAAGTGTATAAAGATTCTAAATAATGTGTACGTATCTATTCTAAATAATGGCCTTAAAAACAAATCTAAACATCAAATAAAGATGAAAGCAACTTCTGCTTTATTCTAAAACTAACTTTCATATACAAAAATCACGCGTATTCGCGCAGTATTTCCTGCTAAAAAGTTCATTACGCGTATTCCAAGAAGGGGGGGAGTGAACAAGATTCGCGGCTCTTAAGTATGGCGAACCACATCGTTTTAATCCGATCCTCAGGCATGGCAAACCGCACAGCAAATTCACTTTCGGTAAGACGTTAATGGGCCAGAAGGATCTGAATAACGTTAGGAAGTTAAGGCACCTTCTGGAATATGTTCCTGGAAAGAGGAGGGCCGTAACTTTCTTTATTATGAAGAACGACAGCGACGAACTAAAACAAATTTACGCTTCAGGCTCTTCTTTTGACGGAAAACGGCGATTCAAAGTCAACCTTTAACTCTCTTTAAATTTTTACTACACTTGAATAGCAATCTATAAAGAAACTTTCCGACGATCTTACGCTACTCTTAACATTCAATGCGATTTGATTGTTTCACTGTTTATCGTGACAAACGTTAAAAATGCCTTAAAAATGCTCATATGTATACTTTAGATGTCATTAACTGTAATCAGGCGTGATCAGAGCTGAATTATGTTCGTACCTGATTATACTCGCTAGAATGTTACAAAATTTAATTATGGATAATTAAATTGATCGCTTCTATACTTGATTATATTTGCACTTGCTTAATTGACTGAGGATGATTAGATTCTACTACTAAACTAAATATTAATTTAAATAAATGCGTGATCAATCAGTCATAGGCATTTAGACACTATATTATGTTAAAATTGTTCAAAGACGCAATGTTTCTCTTTTAATTTTACTATATAATATAATCCTTTCTAGAAAAATTACTTTGTAGGAAAATCTATTGAAAATTTATTTTAGTCTGTAATTGCTTTATTAACAAAGTTTTTCCATTAAATTTCCAATATAATTGTTATCAAATGTCTATATTGCGCCAAATCTTTGTATTATAGGCAACGTGAGAATCTGAGAGATATTCTCTCACGACAGAAGATTATTATTATGTTACAAGCTTAACGCGAAATGGCAGCTAACGCTGCTCGAATATATTTTTTTTTCAATTTGAAATTGAAGACTAAGTATGTAGCTATTGTGATTGCAGTCGAAGTGACAGTTTTTTGTTAAATTATATTCTTGTTTTGTTATTATAATACATGTTCTTTACATAAGCTTTTTTGTCCTCTGCGTATTAAATTTAAACAAAAAAAAAACACGACAAGAATTATAGCTTACAAATTATATAATAACTCTCTATTAAAATACCAAAATTTGTCATGAAAAACAGTGTAAAGCAAGGAGCAGGAAAAACAAACGGGCTCGCAACAGTGCACAAAGCTCATTGGTGCGTAGCCAGTTCGTAAATTCACGCTCGCAAATAAATAGTGATAAAGCTGTGTGTGTGCGTTTGTGTGTATGTGTGTGTGTGTGTGTGTGTGTGTGTGTGTGGGCGTGTGGGCGTGTCTGTGTGTGTGAGAGAGAGAAAGGGCGTATAAGCGGGCGTATAAGTGAAAAGCGCCGGCCTCTAATCCGGTAATTCCCCTGAGAAAGGGAGAAAGCTCGGCGCGGCAGCAAATCTTGGCAGTCCCATAAATTTCGGATATCTCTGGTTTCTGCTTGCAGCGCTCGGTCTGGTGCAGCGAGCCGATCGCCACCGTCGGGATTCCTGAGCTTGCGGGAGGATGTTCGAGCGGCCGTCTTCGGGACAGCCGGCAGAGCGATAATGAGGCCGCCGAGGCCCCGTCGCAGACGCAAACCCGACGGGGTTCTCGTCTGCGCGGGTCTTGTACTCTTTCTCCTTAAGACCAAGGACACGGTCACCATGCCCGTGGGCCTGCAGTGTCCGCCACCGGGCGTCTTCCTCGAGTGTCCCTGCTACAACTTCGACGACGGCGTCTACATCGAGTGCATCCGCGTGAGCGGGACCGCGGTGAAGAGCGTGCTCGAGCGCATCATGCAGCACGCGCGGACGGGCGGTGAGTACTCGAAAAAAAAACAAATTGCTTTCGTTCTCGCTTAGGCCGAGCTAGTTACGAGGGCGCATTGTAGATCAAAAGGCACCCATTCAATCAGAATCAAATTTTTGCTTTTGAAAAAGACATCAATAACCCTTTCAAGATCGCAAATGTTCTAGAGTTTATTTTAAAATATAATTAAAATGCATGTATATTATTATTATTATTATTTTCCATTTCCATGTGCACAGTACAGTCATAGTTTATATTCCATTTTTGAGGTTGAGAATACTTGGAATTATTTTTCTTTTCATCGGAGTAGGTAATTAAAATGAAACATGAACTATTTTGCGTGGGAGTCGAGAGCGTTGAAAGCTTGAATAAAAATTTTTCTAAAACGCATGAAATGCGCAATTCTCTAAGCCATTTTGTTGCATGAAAAAAACCGCTGCCAATTCTTTGGCACTTAGCTTTCTCCTAACTAATTTATCGTTTCAATATTATCTCCGAGATTCGCTAAAAACAATCGATTTCAACAACATAATTTCAAACTATTCTATATTTAATTAATTATTTATTTTTGTACTATTATTTTATTTTTATATGTCTATTTTAGAATTTAATGAACAGTAAAAAAAAATTAATAAAAATTTTGTTATTGGAATATTTATAGTCCTAAAAAATAGTATTTTTGAAACTCCATGAGCAAAGCTCGATTTTGCGCAAGTTTGGATAAAAATGCATGCGCTAAAAATCAAGCGTATAAAAAAATAATGTACAAGTCGTATCAAAAAATAATGTTCAATGCAAGAGCAAAAAGGTAATTTTAACCTGGTGTTACCTTTTCACACTATCTTCGTTTTGAAGAAAGTTAAATAAAAATGTCAAGTAAATTGAATTTTCTCTAATTATTATTAGTCACAGAAAAGTAATTTTTTGTTCTTTATTTAAACTATATTGCTAAAACTAATGTAAAAAGTCATAATAAAATATATAAGTGGTCGATCATTGAAAGAGATCGATTATTCACTAAGATACAACTATTCAAAAAATTGAAACAAAATAAATAAAACTTTTATATCTTTTAAACTAATATTGTGTAATAAGTTTTATAAGCAGAAAAACTATACAGCTCTGAACATATAAAAGATCTACCTTTTCCCAAAATTTAAAGTAATTTAAAGTCTTTTTACTTCCGTAATCGTTCCACATAGAAAACTCATTATTTCGCTTTTCAGCTTTTTATTCAGAAACTAATTGACAAAATGGCTTGAAATTTTTATAGATTATAGCTATATATATTCTTAATTACCAAAAATGTTTTCAGAGCAATTGATAATTTAATTTAAGAATTAGGGTACATAAGAGCTAGGGTAACTTTTTTTTTCTCTGAAATTATAGGTATTTTTATGCTCTTTAAAATGGTCTTTGTTCGATTCAAATATCTCAGTCCTATCATTCAAAAAAATTAAAATTAAATTTTTCAAAAATCAAAAATTTGCGATAAAACAAAAACAAATAAGCTAAAGAAAAAAAGATTTGTTTTGCCGTCATCACAAAAAAAAAGCAAAAAAAATGAGCCGTGAACGATGAAAATCCGTTCAGTAGAAGCTGAGATCCAGGCGTACACACACACACACACACGCACACACATATCCATACAGACATTTTTCAAAAACCATTTATTCGTGTTCCTGGCACCTTAAAATACAATTATAACCGATTTTTCGTTATAACAACTCCAAAAATTACTATCACAACGCTTCCTCTAGGAGAAAGCAAAATTATTTTTAATTTTAAAAATTTACTAAGAGACGAAAAAAATAAGCTGTCCATAATTGAAAAAGACCAATGATTCAATACACGCAGAAAAATTTTGATTAAAAATTACCCCTAAATTTGAGTGAAACTCGGGCGATTTTGACTGTAAGGTGAACTTTAAATACACAATATTTGCACTTAATATTTTTCTTAGAAGTCTTATATTTCTAAATATACAACTGTGAATTTAAAAAAAGCTTCAACATAAATCTTTTTCAAAATCTACTAAAAAGTTCAACAGAGTGATACCATGTTTTATTGCACGTTTTCATGAGCTCTCAACACTTTTATTTCCCGCACATATCCTAATAGTAGTACGTGTAACTTTTTTCTCAAATGTTGGTACTGCACGCATTACTTTAAAGCTTTTTCTCGCTATTCGCATTGCATGTAGCATTTCTGTATGTGAAAGCCATAATCTATAAAAAAAAAAACCTATTCCAGACGCAGTGATACAATCGTTAAATATTATCGATCTCGAGCGTAAAACAGAGGAACTCAACTTGAATATGTTTCCGGAGGACGCTCTCATCCGTCATCTGCGAGTGTCCCATTCATCAATTCGCGACATCACAGAAGACGCCTTCCGAGGAATCAATCGCACCATCCAATCATTTGGACTAATGAATTCCAAGCTGACCAATGTGCCGCAAAAAGGACTCCAATGGTTAGGAACTCTTAGCTTCCTCGATCTGGAGGGTAACATGATTGGCGATCTTCCGAATTTCAGTTTCTCAGGCATTTCGTTGTTAAAGCTCAGTATGAAAAACAACCAAATCGGAAGAGTCGCCGAGTTTGCCTTTTCCGGCCTAGAAGAATCCCTAGCAGAACTTAATCTCTCTGAGAATAGAATACGAATTTTTCCCATGACAGCTCTACGCCGCCTAGAGAATCTAGATACGCTCACAATTTCAACTAACTTGATATCATCGCTGCCAGAGGACGGATACTCGCTACTCGAACGCCTCAAGATTTTAGATTTAAGTAGCAATCGTTTTATTGATGTTCCTGTCAATTGTTTCCGGTGCTGTAAGGCCTTAAAATCACTCTCACTCTACCACAATAACATCGGCAACGTTGACAAAGACGGTTTCATATCCTTAGTCAATTTGGAGTCAATAGATCTCAGTCACAACAGAATTGAATCCTTGCATACATTAACGTTTCGCGCGAATGAGAAACTTAAATCCATCGACCTTAGCCACAATCATATTCACAGCATACGGGGTATATTTGGAAATTTACCCCTATTGAAAGAACTTTATCTTGCCGAGAACAACATATTAGAGCTGCCACCATACGTCTTTTATGGCAGTCGTGATTTGTCTATTATTTGCCTTCAGCACAATGCTATAAAAGATTTAGATTCGAAAAGTTTGGATGGCTTGGAGCACCTAGCTGAACTTCATCTTACCGGCAATTATATCGAAAAAATACCTAAAAATTTTTTAGATCCCTGCTTAAATCTATCAATTTTAGCTCTTGATAAAAACAGCATTCAAGAACTTGATGTTGGCACCTTTGCTAAGTCAAAAGTGTTGCGCGAGATTCGTCTCCAAGACAATCAAATAACTGAGGTTAAAAGAGGAGTTTTTGCTCCGTTACCATCTCTATTAGAACTACATCTACAAAATAATGCCATCACCGACATGGAAACTGGAGCCCTGAAGGAACTGCACAATCTCCAGCACATTAACCTTCAAGATAATTTACTGGCAGTTTTAGGTGATATCTTTCTGGTGTCAAATAATTCGAAATCATCGAAGGCGGCGAACTCTCTCGTTTCAATCCAATTAGAAAATAATGGGATAGGCGTAATGCACAACGATACACTAAAGGGTCAGGCTGGGATTAAAGTCATGTGGTTGGGTCACAATAAGCTAACAAGACTGCAGGCCCCGTTATTTAAAGATCTGAAATTGGTTGAACGACTCTACCTTACCAACAATACCATAAACAGAATAGACGATTCGGCTTTCCAAACGATGCAAACTCTCAATTTTCTAGATCTCAGTGTCAATAAACTTACCCATATCACTGTAAAAACCTTCTCTACATTACACGATCTTGAAGAACTATATCTATCGGAAAATAATTTACGTAGACTTGACCCTTATGCTCTCACTGCCCTCAAGAGACTGCGCGTTCTTGACTTATCAGACAATCAATTAACTGCTCTGCATGACAAGATGTTCCAGGAAGGACTACCCATTCGAAGCTTGAATCTAAAAAATTGTTCTATTAGCATAATTGAAAGGGGGACATTCCGCGGTCTTAATAACCTGTATGAATTAAACTTGGAAAAAAATAGATTAACAGCCAGCATCCTTGATCGACTAGATATTCCAGGTCTGCGCATATTGCGCATTTCACACAACAATTTCAGCCTCATTAGTTCCGAGTCTCTAGATGGTCTTCCTTCACTCCAAGTATTGTCAATGGAATTTTCCCATATACGCACCTTGCCGATGGATGTATTTTCGCGTAAAAAGTATCTTGAAAAAATATTTTTGAGCGGAAATTTATTAACAACCTTGCCAGCTACGCTCTTCTTTGATTTGGAATCTTTAAAGGAAATTAAGCTCGATGGCAATCAATTCCAGGACATACCTTACGAGGTGTTCATTAATACGTCATCCGTTGAAACTCTATCACTAGCTTTCAATAGCATTTTACACGTCGACATGTCCAGATTACATGGACTGACAAATCTACGAGAACTGGATCTAAGGCATAATCGTATAATGACACTGTCAGGCTTTGCATCAGTTAAACTCGCTAAAATAAGGTCTGTTGATCTCAGCTATAATCACCTCGCAGCTCTTCCTCCCGATTTCTTCATTTACTCGACTCTTCTGAAGAAAGTCGAACTTTCTGGTAACAAATTGCGCCAAATTCCAACTGCTGCTCTGTCTACTCAGAATCTACCCAACTTAAACGAATTGAATATAACAGCTAATCCTCTAGTACGAGTGTATGAAATTTTTTCCAATGCCAAACATCCAAGTCTGCAAGAAATCCACATCACTCACACTAATCTAACGATTATTACAAGTCAAGACTTCCAAGCTTTTCCGGAATTGCTCCACTTATTCATGAGTAGTAACTCAATATTTCGAATATCTCCAGGTGCTTTACGGCATCTATCGAAACTTGTCACTCTGGATCTTGGCTCTAACGAAATTGAATTCCTACCGCAGGAACGGCTAACTGGTCTCAAGCAATTGAAACTTTTAAATTTAACACACAATCGACTTAAAGAGCTGGAGGACTTTACATCTGATCTCAAAGCATTAGAAATACTTGATTTGTCATTCAATCAAATTAATCGTATCGGTAGTAAAACCTTAGAACATTTGGGAAATCTTGTGGAACTTAACTTGTTTGGTAACTGGATCTCATCGATAGCCACAGATGGTTTTATAGCTTTGAAACAATTGCACACTCTAGACATCAGACAAAATTATCTGGAAAGGTTTCCACTCCACGCTATCAAACCACTGGAAGCGCACCTTCGTAAATTGCATGCCGAAGGTAAATATATTTTTTACATTCTTTATCATCTTCCATTTTAATTGGTGAAAAAATATGATGACTCTGAATTCAATAGGTAGTAATTTTTATTAGTTTTGAACACTGGTCTCGTCAGACTAGTACCTACAAGATCTAATCCGGACTAAATTGTCCGAGAGATTAATCATTTAATTTAAAGTTCTTCAAACAATATTTTAATTTTGGAATAGTTTAGTAAAGTAAAGATAGATAAATAAAATAATAATAATAGCTAAAGTAAAGATTAGTAAAATGTTTGAAGTCGAGGATTCTTAAATAATTGTTTTATGAATAAATCAACTATTTAATGCACTACCTTTTGTCCCAAAATGCGACAATGTTATAGTGTTGCTGATAATCATGGATTATCTTGTGCAGGAAATCCTCTTACTTGCGATTGCCAGTCGCAAGATATCTGGGAATGGCTGCGTAATCATCGGAAGCTCTTAGGCTCCCCGCGAAAACGAAAACTAAATTTTGGCTTACCATCTCCTGACACAGAAGAAGTGGGTTTATTGCGCTGCGAAAGTCCATCTGAGGTTCATGGCATGGTCTTTATCGATCTCGCTCCGATCACCTTCTGTCCTGATCCGCTTGTAACTTACATGGAAGTGGAAGATGTTCAAACATATTCCGTCCTCATATCGTGGCAGGGCAATAAACGTGTCGGATTAAGTGGATATAAAATTGCTTACCACACATTAAATAACCCTGAGGAGGTATACACATTTTTATTAAAATTTTATTTTCCTAACGAAGGCTCACTTTTCCGTATAATTTACGCATTATTAAAGATCAATCATAAAAAAATGATATTAATATAGATTTATTAAACAATATTTCACCAAGTTCATTTTTGATTCTGCTGACAGTTAGCCTGGTAGAAAATTAACCAGTTGGGCTATTTAACGTGTATTTAAATGGAGGGGTATTCAGCTAAAATTGATGTCTATATTACATTGAAATATTTATGAGCAAACATATTTAATTATTTGATAATGACAAAAAATAATAGTAATTTGTCGCTTTCAACTACAAAACAAGCAAAGGATTGGTTAAAAACTGCTTAACGTTTCTACCATGGTAGTGTTTTAATTTATTTTTGTCACATTCATAATCCTCAGGTAAATAAGAGTATTGATCATTATTGACTGATACTTATATGTAATCGAAAAGTTGGCAGAAATAAATTATTATTTTAACAGCAGAGATTAGGATATTATTCTACATATTTATAATATTAGTAAGATGTATTATGTAAAAGAATTAAAGTACATTTAACAATGATAATATAATAAAACATTATTTATTAGAAAATTTTTAAAATAAAATAAATTTTAAATGTTGTACTTATATATTAAATACGTTGTACTTAAATATTAATAGTCAATTAATATACAAATGTTAATACATTGAAATAACATTTTTAATCATATATTATTTGGAAGACACTTTAAGTGTTCTTATAATTTTTCGTTATATTAGTTTTCTTTTCAAACTTATCTCCCCCTTCGGCAAACTGAAATAAATAAAATTATATGACTTTAAAATAAATCTAAAATCTTTTACGCACCACCTTTCCACAGATACTGTCAAAAATGGCGGAACCTACCGATCGGAACTTTACCTTAGAAAACTTGATTCCCAACACTCGATATAAAATATGCGTGATAGGACAGGGTGAGTGGTCCGACTCGGAACCTGTAGAAACCAACGAGCTTTTACCCTCTCCCGAGGAGTTGCAACAACAGCAGCAGGACAAGCCACAAGAGGTGCAACTGCAGCAACAAGAGGAGCAGCTGCAGACGACGGAAATGACCGCAGTGGACACTCCTAAATCATTGTTGACACCTAATTCGGCGATAAGCCGCTGCATCGAGATTCTGACCCTTGAAATGCCAGATGCTATTGCAAGCAGCGACGGATCTACCAAAAAGCTGAACGACACTGCCGATGTCGTTGAAGAAAGTGTTCTGACTAGGAGGTTGGGGCTCATCATTGGATTTTGCTTGGGATCTGTCGTTTTTCTTCTGTTGGTCTCTATACTCGGATATTTAAAGGTAAATGGAATATTTATTAAAATGTAATTAATTGAGTACGTGCATACGTAAGGAACCTTTTATAATATTTATAGTAACATTTCGGATCATCCTAACTTGACGTTGTAAATAAATTATTTAGATATTATAAATAAATAAAGTGATATTCAATCTCAGAATTGGCTGAAACCAAGCACATAAAAGATATTCTTTAGCAAACCCTTTTACTTTTATTCATAGCACGTAGTCTTATGAATACATTGAGAAAAAAATTTGATTGAATCAATAGAATTTTACTATTAACTATTCACAACTAAAATGTTATTTGAATTCGTAGGATGAACACAATTAATCCTTCTACACAGGCCTGTTGTTTTAACAGGCTAAAATCCAATGAAAATAAATTTCTTCGAATTTCTGAATTATATTTTACAGCCTAATTTTTACATTGAAACTTATATTCTACATTCATAATTATTTTTTATACATTTTTAAAACGCTTTCAAACACTTTCGCATAGACGGAAGTAACGCTCACTTTACATTGTGTTCGCAGTACACTTTATTGAGACGCTATTCTTATATATGCTACCGATGTGGTCTTATATACTAATCAACTCAAAACTTTGCCACTTGCAGGTGTTCAGCCACCTATCGATTTTCGCCACAGTCGTGTAAAAGCCTGTCGTTTTGAACGCTCTCTTGTTTAGTCACGTGGTGTAAAAATGTAAAAATAAATAATGTTTACGTTTTAACTGATCCTCGCAGCCTTTTGCATCCACCATAATATATGCGAAACAAAAAATGATGTTCTTAGAAATGTTCTGCTTAAGTCAAACAACTTTTTTATCGACTTAATTTTTTTTACTATTATTTTAATAAATATTTCTTTGAATGTATAGTTTACTGTTTTAATTATTTTATGTTCTATTTAATTTGTTAAAACAAGTTCTTTTATTTTAAAAATTTACTAATTATGAATTTAAAGTAAAATCTGCTTATTTCAATGGTGTGACTACTATTTCAAACTGCGTACTGTTAAATTAATAGTATATTCAATCATGCACATTTAACAGTACAGATTTTATTAAATCAATGACAGTATCATTGAATTATTAGAATATCAGTTAACTCAACTAAATTTTTTTCTCAGTGTGAAATATTCGTATGTTATGTTGCATGAAAATTAATGTTCACTTGAGTAGTATAATTCGAGAATAGTCAGACATTCACGTAAATTCGATTCGATCCTAAATTCATAAAATAACAATGCAACTCGATTATGCATAGCTTTATTTAACTCCATTGTACTAGATTAACCTTATTAAATATACATTTATAACAAGCGTAAGTCTAAAAATGCAATTCCTGCAGAAGTAGGTAAAACCACCTGCATTAAAAACTAAAATAAATTCATTAACAGTTCCAATAATATTTTACACCATGTATATATATATATATATATATATATATATATATATATATTTAACAGCAGGCGAGTCTCTTAATTTATGCTTAATAATATTTCTGCTTTCCATATTCTATAGCTTAAGGTCATTTGGCAATTTGTTTTAATTTTTGATAGCTACCACAGCATTTTCCTCACTAATCACTTTAGTTCTCAGTAGTCACTTTGGGCAATAGTAAAAGTTTACTTCTAGTATAATGTTCTATTTCGGAATGTATATTAATAGTACACTAAGGATTCCAGAGTGAATATTTAGTTTATATTTAAATTAAGTGGGGTTTTGTTCTCACAAAATTGTTTATTAGTTATTTTCAACAGACTATTGTATATTCTTTGTAGCAGATTTAGTTTAGTTTTGTATACACCACCTCAAACAATAATTCCATATTCACATAAGTGTTAAACATTACAACATTTACTTCCATGCATACATAAAATGTAGATATAATATATTTCATATGTGTGCCACGAAACGCGAACACTCTGTTTTTGTAGTAAAGTGAAACTTTTCCTACACTCGAAAATTTCTGCGAAAGTTAAACGAGATAATTCATGCATGCTTAAATTTAAAAAAACAAAAAAAAAACTAAAAAAAAAACACTCACCTGTAAAAGCAGCGCACGTCCCTCCCTTGCAACTCTGTAGACCGCACTTAGAAACCCTTGCGACAATTCACAAGCCCGATCACCTTGAAAGCATGTTATCTCATCGCTAGTTGAGAGAAGCCAACCGACGTGTGATCATTGTTCCGAAGGTGAGGAAATCGCGTGACACGACCGAACGAGAACAACAAGCCGTGCCACCAGAGACCGCATCCTTCAGGCACTACAGCATTCAAGGCGGTGAAACTTGCCCGGCCGCCGCTGCCAAACAGCTTCAAAATGCTGACGTCGTCGAGGTCGAGGAGCCCGAAGAAGCCGGCACCTCTGCACAGCCATCCCAACCCCTTCGTCATAATGCCAGCTTCATTACCACCGCGAACTATCCTCGATCGAACGCATAGCCCACGTCCTATGTGTAAGGGAGTAAGCTAGCCCGAACTACTTGAGCTCGTTCTTGTTGCTTGAGACGGAGATCGCTTCGTCCGTCATAAGTATTCCTTGAAGCTTTACATAATTAATTAAGTTTCAGCCTTACTTCTGCCTTCCTACATTGCGCGTACATTATTTATAGCCGCACTAAGTAAACTTTTAAAAGAAAAATCGATACAAAATTTACGCGGACTTTATTTGCGTATATAAAAGTTAAATATTTTTTTACAAAGTATCGTTCATTAAGAGACACTTAGCTCGCATTTCGAATACGCATCGTGATAATGGTATCTTATATTTCAGCGAAATTGTTAACAACTTTTTAGCAGAATCAAGTGACTAATTTTTTATATATACAAGAGCAGCTCAAAACTGATCGACTATCGAGGCTGGTAAACGCGGGGACTCCCTTGCACGGACAACTTAAATGTCTCCAAAAAAATTCAGTGTTCCCTCAAACGTCAGCTTATCGATGCTCATGACAATGGTGAACCCGTCGGACGATAAGAAATAAGTGTGCCACAATTTTTTTTTTTTTTTTTTGCGAACCCGTTATATCGAGAAAGGATTTTAGATTAATTTTTCTATTAGGTAAGCGAATGAATACGCGTAGAAAGCAGTTTTTTCTACACGATATACGTGTACCAAAGCCAAAGGAGTCGAGTCCCACGACGGCATGCAAATTACTCTCGGACGCAACCGGCCTCGTTAACTTGAGTGCAGCCGGCAGCGCCAGATGCGTTTGCGCGCTGATTCGTCGGCTCATCGGCGGCCGAATACGAACAGCGAAGGGGCGGAGGAGCGGGCCGCGGAAAGTTTTACGTCACGCGTTTTGCTTGCGATTAGCGCTAAATACCTCCGCCATTTACGCAGGGCTCGGGTGAGAGTCCATTTGCGGGGCGAACTGCCGTTGTGTTTTCTTAATGGCCTTGGACGTGTGTGCGCGTTCGGCTACGTATCTCGCGGAAACGGCGCTCTCGGCTTCCGGGAAGACGCGCGAGGACCTTGCAGTGTCGTTAGCTTAAATTTTCTGCGGAAAACGAGCAAAGTTTCATTATCGTTATCGCTCCACGCGTTAAGAGAGAAAGGCTGGGAGAGAAAGAGAGAGAGAGAGAGAGGGGGGTACTGCCCTCCTGGCTAATTCCCCTCAGCTGTCTCCTCTGCATCTTTCCCGGTCCATCTGATTCTTTCGCCTGGCACTCCGGTTCTTAGTTTTAGAAGAGGCCCGTACTTGAGATAAAAAAAAATGTCAGCTGAGAAATAAAAAGGTCTTGGGATACGAACTTGGGGCACAAATGAGAAACATAAACGAAAGTATAAAAGGCACGTTAAGCACGATATCAATGTTCTGAATAATTATAACCTTTCGGTAAAATCGAACTTAATATATGATATTAGGATTACTGCAACGATGTTCTCATAAAAAATAAAAGAAAAAATAAATAACATTAATAAATAATATCATAACAGTAAATGTATAATGGAATATTTAGCAAACAAGGTATAATATGATAATAGGTGTTTCAGTTAATATCTCTAATCGTCGAAAGGAAAGTACAAGAAATGCATTTAAAGGAATTATTATGAAAAAAGTTTTCGTCCATTAAATTAATATCATAAATCTGCAAAAGATTCAATTATGCTGAGCCAATCTCGCCCGATACTCACCAGAAAATAATTGCCATTTCGATGAAAATCGATGAATGTATATTTTCATTTACCGTAAAGCCAGTCGTTTCCGTTGAACTGGAACAGCAAATGCGATTTTGACCATCAAATAACAAAGACAAACTTTGCATCGTAATGCGATTTCTCCGCGTTTAAAAATTACCTCTTCCTGCAATGACCAAAATTACCCTTTGCGACTTGCCGGAACAAAAGCAAAAAAGAAATAAGCGCCCGCACCTTGCTAGAGCAGAACATTTTTATTTTTCACCCGCACAAAAGAGATTGGTTTACGAGACAAAGACTACAACTTTCATTCCGGCTGGGCCATTTTTTTTTTTTTTTTATTCCTGGATTTTCAATTCCGCAGACAGAACTGAATCCTAATAGCGCTCAATCGTAGAGAATAAAGCTGCAGCTGAGAGAGAGAGAGAGAGAAACGCTGCCACGAAACCACCAAGCTTCAATGGCTTTATCTGTATTGATTGACCGTGCGGTCGACAAAGAGAGATGAATAATCAACAGTTAGACAGCGCCGTCAATGGCCGTCAGGCCAATAGTACCGTGAAAAACCGTTCAACCAAGCGGGTATACAAACTTTTAACGAGACGAAATCGCCCGATAATTACAAGCAGGTGTGCTGGGCGAATGAGCTAATGTCGGCTCGGTCAATATTACAAAAAGCCCTTGGCGCGGATATCGATTTTCGCGGACACCGCCGCGGGTAAATTGTGCACCCAAAGTGAGAGCGAACAAATGACAAAGGAGCACTGGAGATTGAGGATTTTATTTTGTATCTTTTCGTCCATTGGTATATACATAAAATATATATATATATATATATTTAATTGTACGTAGGATACGATATCGAAAGTTTTATCATGAGATGGAAGACTTTGAACTGAGTAAGAGTTACGATACACAATATATGATAATTATTAATATAAAGACGTCGTTATACATTAATACATGAATATATGGTTGTATGGATATATGAATATTAAAGGTATGAATCGCACGATTCTCGAAATGAATACACCTTCTTTTATTAATCTGTGATAACATTGAGATGTATGAGCAGAAATGGTATATAAGAGCGGCATGAATCTATCGTATATTGACATCGTAAAGCATATACTTTAAGCGCACCGTCATTCGGCGTTTATCTCTCCCCTTGAACACGGACATATGTGTTAAAATACATCGTGAATCGCAGAAATTACGGCTGCCCGTAAACGAGTCGAGGATTAACAATTGAGAAAGCGCGCGCCGACATTAACGGCTGACATTAACCGGGCCCCAAAATTTATTTAAATGGTTAAATCGGAGGAAACTTCGGCAGGCACAGTGACCGTTTACGGCGCTGCGACGTATACTGCGATTGGCGATGGCATAGTTCTTTACTCGTCTAATTTAGCTCTATAGCGATGCCTCCATACCTGTAATCCCTGTCTCCCTCACGCGTCTCAACGTGTATTTGTACATAAGAATGAAACTGAACCTTACACTTAAGTGAATATTAAATGGTTAAAATATGTGTAACATGGTCACCTACATATTATACAATGTATGGATTAATGGATTAAAATGAATAAAATGGTTTCTTTAATGTTTGCCTTGGATTTATTTATTTTATGCAGCAACTCTTAGTTTTCAGTGTTATGGAACTCTGCCAACAAAATTTTATTTTATTTTTCATTTATTTATTGATTACATTACGTAATAATTATACCGGATATATAAAATTTCAATTTCACGATAAAACGAAAGAGCCATTTGTTCTCTTTCATTGCACATTTCGCATCTGCAATTCTACCGGAAAAAGTGGCTTTAAAAAATTGATGAAAGACTTTAATTTTCGTTTAGCTTTGTTTTAACGTTGGAGAGGAGACTATAGATCTCTTCGAGCCAATTTTTTTTTTCTTTTTAATTTTTAATTTATTGTGCCGACGTTTCGATAATAAAATTTAAAGTATGGCTTTCTCTATTTTCAAATCGCATCCAGAAGTAAAATGACTAGTCGACTCGTGAAATGACGCATTTTTTACATCAACAGCAACAACAAAAGCAGCAGCAGCAAAATTAACAGTTGAAGGTACGTACACGCGGATCTTAATTATTTTCTTCTTCGCTCCGTCGACGCGTCCTCGTTAAAATGACGATGACGCTTCAACAACTTCCCCGCTGACAGCCTTTCCGAAAGTTCGGTGAAAAGGCCTGCCGAACAGGCGGCCCATTCGCGGCAGTGTATAAATTTTCGCGACGAAAGTGCAAGGCAGACCGGCGCGTTGTATATATTTCCTTGCAATTAAGCAGCCTCTCAGCGGCAGCGAGTCATTATGGGCTCTTTCTTTTCTCGCGACTCCTGCTACCTCGGACGAGTAGTCGTTTTTTTTTTTTTTTTTTTTTTTTCAAGGGACGACGCAAGCCTGTGTAAGAAAAGAGGGAGAGCGGCCCCACCTCCGCACACTCTGCATATTTCATGCGCCGGCGGTGGTCGCCGTGAATTCTCGAAAGCGCCGCCAAAGGGGGAAAAGCGAGCCGGTCATCCGTGAGCCAAATTGAAATCCTATGCCGCCCAGCAGCTGAACAATCATCCGGGGATTGCGAGGAAAAATGCATTCGAGGTCAAAGCTGAATCCCCCGAGCTCTCGTTGTCTCGCTCGCGCTCTTAATTGCCCCTGGCAATTATTCTTGCCGGAAAGGAGGACTCGCGCCCGAGGCACGCTTGCGCCAAGTAATTAAAACAGCCTAATTAAGCAAGGACACTCGACTACTGCTGTTTCAATATCGACACGATGAGGTAATATATCACTTTAAAACATATTCATCGATGAACTGCGGCTCCTGCAATGAATATAGCGTTACTTATTACTGCGTTATTTGCAGTTTCTGTTGTTCTCGTTGAAATAATTGACCAACAAGGTAAAACAATTTGTATAATAATTTTTTTTTCGGAAGTTAAACAAAAATTTTTTTATTCAGTGGTATTTTACCTGCTGACTCAGTTTATATTATCTTTATTCAAACATTCCGTCAATCAAAAAACAAGCATGAGACCTTATCAAAATAGTAGCGATTACATCTACGATCTAAACACGCATTCCGTGGTGTTACGACAGACGCTTACCTATTACAAACATAAACGCAGGAGTTCATGTACATCCGCTTTGATAAACAAAGCAAGACTGAAAAGCACCAGTGTAAATATCTCTCATCTGTACGCACGATTACTGTGCAAATCCTTAACTTCGTGGCTGCGAGATTTTCACGTCTCGTTTTTAACCCATGCAACGCTGTATTTTTATACGTTTTCATGCAGACACAGTACAGATAAAGTAAAAATAAATCATGGAAAGCGATAAAACTGTCTCGCGAATCCTGAAATTATGCCGTTGTGACAGCATTTTATTAATCTTACTCAATTTGCGTGCGCGCAATTTCCTGCAGGCAGGAGAAGTTCGAAAATGGGGGGGAACGAATTTTCACCTTTACTTTAGGAATTTTCTTTTATAAAAATTTCTTAATAGTCTGTTTTATTGCTTGAAATGATTTTCATAAGCTAAACTACTCCGAAAATCTATTACTTTTTACAGGGAATTGTCATATTTATATTGTCTATATTTACTCAAGTCAACGCTTCATTCAAGATCAATTTGTTTTGATCGCCAAAAATAAATTGAAGTAAAACTTGATGGAAAAGCTTATATTTATTTTTGTCAAATATTTATGCTTCAATTAAAATCGCTTTGGAATTAAAAAAACTCTTTTGTTTTGACTGCAAAAACTGGATAAGCCAAAAAAAAAAAAGAATAGAAACTAACGGAACGTGCAATCATCGGCCTGCATATCGACGGCAAAACTTCGTGCGCTTGATGATTGTGTCAATTTCATGTGAACCTGGTAAGAAATTGCATAAACTCGTTAAAAAATATACGTGTCTTAGTTAAAAACCGTTAAAAACTATACGTGTCATGATAAACTTAAAGCCTGACAAGGCTAATATTGTACGTATTCGACCAAAATTTTTCATAAAACATCAAAAACCGATATATCTTGATCAAAGCAGGGCCTGACAAGAAACTATGCGAATTCGACTTAGACATTCCATAAACATGGGTAATGTATCTTGATCAGGGTAATAAAAATTTCTTACATTTTTCCATCAAACGTGTGGGAACACGTCCGACGCAAAAAAAAAAAAGGAATGAGGTTCAGGGCAACAACATTGAGTTATCGTGGCGGCGCAGTGCGACCACGCGAACGACTTTTAGCTTCAAAAGTGTGGTAATTCTTGTTTGTGTGTGCGTACAGTCCTCGAGAACCACCGCCGGATTTCAACGCCATATTCTGATAAATGCTAGAATAAACATAGGCTATGTAATATTTGCAAAAATTACGTAAAAAAATTATGAAATAATTATTTCTTCAGAAAACTGACAATGGCAATCGATTCTAAGGGAAAAAGGACTAAATAAACATATACTTTTATAAATAAATCTTTTTTAATTTGTTCTAAATCTCATCTCACTATTACTTCACTATGTATTTCAAAGTGTCGTAAGCTATATGTCAAGATGAAAAATTATTTAAAGGCATTTCACCAACCCATCTATTTTTTTAATTATAAAATAATTAAGCTTTAAAAAATAATTATAATAACATTCATTACATTAAAACTACATTTAAAATTAACTAGATTTAAACCATCATTTAGAAAGCATTTAATATTTAAAATACCATTTCCTTTTTTTTTTTTGCTACCATATAATAGACGATAAATGAACTGGTACCGAGAAAGCACTCGGACTTACACATTTTTCCTAAAAAGATGCTTGCTTGAACATCGGAGCTCCGACCGGAAACCGTCATTCCAAATAGAAGCGCGAGTCCGTAAGTAATGATCAGACTTATCCCATTAAATATTAATCTCTTTCTGTCGTCTATTCAAAACGATATTTTTTAATGTCAGAAAACGTTTCTATTATTAAAATCAGATATTTGCTGTGTCAAGTAAGTGTTACTCGTAATAAAAATTGATAGATAACCTATTTTCTTATCATTAATTTTTCATCCCTTTTTTAAAAAAAAGTTATGAGCGGCCGTGTTGAAGCACTCAAAGGTTTAATTTGATTGGTCAATTTTGATTGGCAGCTTCCTCCCAACTAATTTATTTTAACTGGTTTATTTTATTTTTATAAGCCCATTTTAGAATTTAATGAACAGCTTACAAAATTTAAATATAAATTTTGTTACTGGAATATTTAACGTCCTAAAAAACCGAATTTTTGAAACTCTATGTACAAAGCTTAATTTTGCGCAAGCTTGAATAAAAATGCATGCGCTAAATTAAGTCATATAAAAATATTAGCCAAAGAAAAGTAATTCTTTTTATTTTATTTGAACTACATTGTTAAAACTAATGTAAAATACACACACTTGTCCCATAAACATGTATCGCAAATTTACATAAAGTTGCTGTAAATTTGCGACCGTTTTTGCTCTTTCCTGCCATTTTGCTGTGAGTTTGCTCCTCTTGTGTTTATGGGGTGCATATTTAAAATTTGTATAAAACTCGCGATTGATACGAACCGATTAATTCGACATGACTGACTTGAGTCATTGCATGCTCGAATGATGTTGCCAGAGAAAATCATAATAAATTATAGCGAATAAATGGTTAACTGCCCAATAATCCATCGAGCTAAATAATATTATTTGTCTTGTCAGTTTTCGATTCAGCCACTTGAAACTCACCTCTAAAAATCCAGATTCAAAAAGAATAGAATTAATGATTCCGGTTCGGCGGAATGATGCGCGGCTGCCTCTCCTGCCGTGCTAACGCACTGCTAACTACGATTGATTTGACGAAACATTACGGGCCGCTTCTCCTCCAGTATGCGCATTAACAAGCCACTGGATGGCGGCTGGTTCTGCGGTACATTGAGCGCTGCCTTTCAATCCGCATTTCTCAACCAACTACGGATGGCTGGTGGTTTCGCGCATTGTGCGTCCGAGGCGTGTAACGTTACATCCGTAATTTGCGAGCCGTTCCTGTACATGCAAATACCTAAAAATAAATTTCTGAGATTTAGCGTTATCGCCCGCGTAGGGGATAATAACGGTGAAATGCGTTTTCACGAAATCCTAAATATTGTTTAAATTTCATGATTTCTGAATTTAATTTTTAATCACAAAAGTTATTTGTAAATAGGTAAAAAGTTTTTTTTTTAATTTTTTTTATTTTATCCTAATCATCTTCTAATATAATAATAAAGTAAGATTATTGCAAGTTATAAAGAGAATTTTTCATAGTTCGTCTTACATGAATTTTGAATCTTATCGTAATTAGTGTCACACTGTCACGGAACATTTTTCGGGAAAATAGGATAGAATTCCATCTAACCAGATGGCGTTTAATACGGAGTATAGAATAAAATGCGGAATGCACATGAAAAAGTGCACGAAAAACAGAAATTATGTGAAAAGAGAGTGTCGCGTCGACGTTATCTTGCGCGCATTGCACGTTATATCATCAGACAGAGACGAATACTTGATGAGATTTAAATGTAAATTTGGGTTGAGCAGAACGAAAAATGAAGCGTACAAGGCGAGGGCGTAATTGAACTATTCAGCAGGCAACGCCATTTTGATTCTTCGCTGGTGACTTCACAGACTTTGATATTAACTAGAGAGAGAACCAGGAGGTAATGACTGCTTGCGACGAGCGTAATATCGGCAGGCAACTATACTTTATCGCCTGTACAACGGGCTGTGAAGCGACTTTCCTTTCGAAACTGCTAGAAATCGAAAGCAATCTGTGGATAAAGGGGTTTAATTAAATTTCGAAGTACAACATTGTTGAAAACTAGATAACGACGTAGGTAACATACTGGATAAAATATTATGCAAAGTTTGTTCGTACTTTAAAATTCATAAAATTAAAAGTAACTAATAAATTATTTTATTACTAAACAGTAATTGTTAAAACCAAGCTGAAAATCTATGTTTCAAAATTCGAATTTAACGAAAAATGGTAACCAACATATCGTTCGGATAATGAAAAAAGCTTACAATGCAATATTTATGGAAGATATTTTACTTGAATAAACCAGAAATTTTACGGCGTAAAAGCGTCATATCTCCCAACCAACTCTAGAAAATTCACATTGAACCCGATATAATCCGTTAAATAACGAGGTCAGGTGTAAGGTTCTTATTAAATCCTAAGCCAACGTCGCCTGGAGTTATACGCTGTTTTCTATCGTAGGAATGAGGGCGATTGAACATCGTTCTCCCATTCAGCAAGGCGCAAATCAAATCCCGGTGTACTTTCAATCACTCACTCCTAGATTCAGCTCTAAGCACGTTTGAGCGTAAACAAACTTCGAGTGAGGAAAATGGTCGGCGTAATCCCGATGGCAAATTGATCCTTCGCTTACCAGACTTGACTATAAACTATCTGCTAGTAAATGATAAGAATACTGCAATAATGAAAAATTAGTGTAACGAATTTCGAGATAAAGGATTTCAAATGTTTTTGCTTTTGATTAATTACTTTGATGTTGTTTATTGTTTAAATAACTCAAAAATAAAAATTTCTAAATTACTATTCTCTCATTATTATATAGAAGCACTTTTAGATCCTCTATTTGTCGATCAATAAATAAATCAATTATAACTAGTAAGCTTGCTCAGTTCAATATAGTTTTAACGAGAACACAATTAGAGTGAGAAGTTTCCAACAGTAACTAATAGCATCAAAGTCAAATTAAATAGAGGGATCTCCACTGTGCATATCAATTATGCTACTCCTTCTAATTACTGCCGATCATCTTCACCGTTAATGAAAGACTAAAATGCGGGCATTTGATTATTACAGCATTTTCTATGGTGAAGATAACGTTCATCAATATTTTTGTACTCAATAATTAATTTTGTTTTCACATGTATTAATTAAGCACCGAATTTCTTTAAATGCCCATTAACCTGCATCAGTGATCTGAATTTTAAATTTCCCCTGTCATTACTATATTAGTAATGACAGGGGAAATTTAAAAAATATATATATTAAATTAAAAAAAAATATATATATTAAATTAAAAAATATATATATATATATACATTCTGTTCGCGTTTCACTTACTATTTTTTGAAACTTACTAAACAAATCGTTCTGGATAGTTTAGAAATCGTTTCATTATACAGCGTAGAAAGAAATATTAGAATAATACGGGTTAGAGGTTTTGGAATATGGACGTTCAAACTGTGGTTGGACTAAATAAGGACATAAATTGATTTTTCTCGAGTCAAAAAACGTAGCACAAAATTTCAATGTATGTTTGAACTCTATGATTTCAAACAATTGCCGAACGCAGTCCGATTTTTGTATTACTATAGTTCACGCGCGTTGAACTTCTATAATCAAATGTTCGACGCGCTACACTTCAATGTTTGGATTCTCACGGTCCAAAGCTTTGAAGTACCCGAGTTCAGACACGATTGAACTGATACATCGATTTTTGATATTTTTCAATTAAAACTTTTTATAGTTTTTAATTTTAGCACTTCATATAAATATTAGATATAAAAACATAAATATATATATTTAAACAATAAAAATTTTTAAATATAATAAATAAATGATGATCACATAGTAACACGCTATGAAATTTAATTTAAAAAAAAAATTATTTTTGTGTCACAATAAAGCATATTAAAACGTGTATTACTTGTTTTTATTTAACCCTTATAAATATGAAAATGATATTTTTCTGTAATAATCTTTTTGTAATGTAATAGTATTAAAATTGTCTAATATATAATCTGGTTAGTGCCAAAATGTACGAATGACAGATTAAGTAATTTTTAAGATTTTTCAAAACAAAAAGCATTTGGTTTCCTCAAATTTTAATAATGCCTTTCTTATGAATAGTTTATTTTGACTGCAAGTGAAGTAACGATGTTTCTACAACATCCTACCTTAAAATCTTTCTGTTTAAGTTATTATTTACAATTACATTTACTTAAATTATTTTTAATTTATGTAAAAGTAAATGTTTGACGTGTTTTTATTTTACATAAGGATAATTGAATGAATCTCTAATTATTATTATTATTTATTTTATATTTTAATTCTTTATTTGTATGTATTTGTATGTATTATAAAGTTAATTATTTATATTAAATAATATTTATTTATTAATAAATTTAATAATAATAATAAATTAAGGATAAAAGTTAAAAAAGTTTCCACTGATCTATTATATTTTAAAAATTATTATTGTTTAAATATATATATTAATTAGTTTTTATATCTAACATTTATATGAAGCGCTAAAATTAAAAACTATAAAGCTTTAATTCATAAATGTATCAAAAATCGATATGTATCAGTTCAATAGTGTCTGAAGTCGGATACTTCAATGCTTTGGATAGAAGTTCAACGCGCGTGAACTATAGTAATACAAAAATCAGACTGCGTTTAGCAATTGTTTGAAGTTATACAGTTTCTCAAACCCCTCCACGCCTTCGAAAATATAAAATCCTCTTATTCACCTGGTTGCTCTGCTGCCTTACTGCTCCACTACGGCTGCTTTTTCTTATAGGGAAGGGGGGGGGGGGGCAATTGGCTGTGACGGTAGTGGTCCTGCGTCGCGTGATAATGTTTATAGGAGAATTAAATAAAAGAAAAGCCGATTGAAGTACTCCACGAGCGAGTTACCGAGAATCAACATTGCCAGAAATCATTGACGGTGAAATAAGCCAAAAATCCGCTCTTTACATGGCTGCTTCATATATATTCACGCGTAAAAATCGCTCTAGTCTCATATTACATTATACCAACCCATTTTTTCAACACATTTTTCGATGCGCAATGCTATGTGGAAAGTAAGTCTTAACCCCGAATTTTCATATCACCTCCCTAATATAAATTAGACTTTGTTTGATGACAATATTTAATCCGCGTGTAACAATGAATCAAAAACTATCTTTGCGCGAAAATCCTGGCAACAAGTAAAGAAGAAGGCAAATTGATTTTTAGATACTAATTGTTCCGCACTCCGATTGTACAAATTTAAAATAGCGAGCGTAACAAAGCTCCGGTCGATAAAACCGCATTTTACATCTTGAATGGCTGACTCTTCTCAACAAAATTATCATTTACAAAAGAGCCGCCATTCCACTCGACAAATCTCTGCGCGCTACGGACTTGGAGGACAAGCATCGGTCGCTTACCTCCGCCTATTTGCCGGGAATATACATGTACGTTCGCATACATATACGCAAACGTATATACGAGCATTTTACGCGAAAAAGCTCTGCTTGGTCATCCACGACTGCAGTCTATAGAAATCTCGCTAGAGACTCATTTTATCGGTGACTTTCCGAGGAAGGAACTTCCGTCTGACTTGCTCTTTCTCTCACCCCCCTTTTGCACTCAAGTTACAAATAAGTGTATATCTATCTATCCGTCCATCCATCTACCTCGATCACTCGTGCAGAATTCTCTCTTCTCCGCAGTCACGAACTATTCTTCTTGACAAAAGGAAATAAGAAATAAACGACAATTAATATTTGTTTTGAAAATGCAGGTACATGTATTCTTCGCTTCTGTGATTGCTAGGAATTTTGTCGGCTGGGAGAATTGTCGTAGACTTTTCCTTCGTATCGCAAGGGTCGAATTCTCACCAAGTCCCCTGCGCAATATCGCAAGTAGTAAAGTACTTCAATACTAAAAGTAGTAAAAGTACCTCATCATTACTATTCAACAAAATTGATGAAAGCAATTAGGTACATTTCGGCGTTTTGTACAATTTTAAAGGCTTAAATCACACTAATTTAGGGAGCGATTTATTTGTTGTTTATAAACATCTTTATTTACAAATATAGAACCCTTTTTTTTTATTTATAAATAATCACTGTTGCTGTTAATTAATACTACTTCTTATAATTGTTTATTCTCATTCATTTTTTAAATTTTAATCGCCGTTATATAAAAAAAGTCAGCAAACTATTCTTCAGAGTTCGGTTAAAAATGAAAATCTCAATTCCTTAAAATGTATTAAAAAATATTTCGAAATATGTCTGCACAGCGTGGAAATTTTCGCTGGAAATTTGTCTCTCAGACCAGCATCCGCTCTGCCTCCAAGAATATATACATACATAGTTCTGTCCCAACGCTCATGTCGACTCGCATTAGGACCTAGCTTTTAGCAGGTAAAATAAAGTAACAGAGAATATACCTAGCGCTTATTAGATCCAAAAGGCCAGCGGGTGCTGTCGAAGGACGGAATAGACCAGTGGCGAGATAGACAGACGTACGGGGCCGAGGGTAAGATCTCGCTCCAGTGGTTGCGAAATATACAGGGGGTATTTTATGGGGAGCGTGAGGCGCTTTTCAGCCGGCAAATCTGACGTTCAATTCTCTCATTCTTCAGCACAATTTCGGATGTGACAAAATGCACAAATGTGATATTTTCTCTGTTGTAAACCAACAGTAGTCTGGAAAAGATTAGTAGGTTGCAATGGGATATCAAAATATACTCATCATAATTAAACGAGCGCTTCAAAGTAACGGTAGGTCAACACAATTAGTTTTTTGCTTCCTCCTAAAGGAAGCTTTGTAATAGTAATTTTTGGAGTTCTTCTAAAAACATGTTATAAAACCGCTGCCAATTCATTGGCACTTAACTTCCTCATAACTAATTTATCGTTTCAATATTATCTCCGAAATTCATTAAAAACAATCGATTTCAACAACATAATTTCCTATATTTAATTAATTATTTATTT
>JAWWML010009840.1:0-31392 GCA_035047165.1 Ormyrus rosae | reverse complement strand
AAAGAAACCATAATCATATAGATTTTTTTTTTCAGGGCTTTTTATAGGAGGGAAAAATCAGTATATAACCCCCTTAAATAATGTTTATATCCCTTTGTAAACTACATTACGTCCCAATAAATATTAATGCTAAAATAAAACCAGTAAAATGAACATTAATAAAATCTATAAGTTACTGTTAAATTATGGTATTGTTAAATATACGAAACTAGGATAATTCAAAGATAAAACTTGTGCAAAGTTTCGGGAAATCACGATTTCGTTAAAGAAATACGAGTCGATGAAAGTATTAAATGAGAAAAATAAAGACAATTGATAAAGTACTCATAGCCTTTATTAATATTGCCAAACCGATTATCCGAGTTTGAAAACGTCGAATTTCAGCGAATTGATAAAAGTTTCCTTCACTATAAATATAGAGCTTCGGTATAACTTTGATCTCGATTCAGTAGAACCAGCAGTACAATTCTTCGAGACGACGGACTTTGCTATACCGCTCTTCTTTCGCGCGAGTCGACTCTTCTGCCCGGAAAGCCGACGAGCTCTCCCGCTATATTTCCTTTTAAAAAATTAGCGCGCTAATGTAGCGCTTTATCATAGGTGCTTCGTTTTTTGCAACGAGTTTTTCGCCGCGGTGCTTTCCTGCCTTGCCTTAAGACATTTGTCTGAGGTGAAAAGTAAGCGCCTTATGATTCTTTTGCAGAAGTAATTATTTTTTGAAGAATGGTTTCATTTGTACTCGAGACAAACCGTTGACGCAATTACTTTAAAAAAGTAGGAACCTATTTGGATTGTTTAATAATTAAGGTTAAGACAATAACAAACAAATCTTGGCGTAACAGCCAGAGGATGTGCATAAGTCACTGAATTTAGTACATTAAAATGGTGCTTGCACAAAAACTGATGCAATAAAACATCTTAGAGAATTCAACTAGTACATAACTTTTGAACAATGTTTCCTTAAATGTGCTGGGAGTTATAATAAAGAATGCCGAGAAAACTCGTGAAATTAGTAGAAACATCCGAGTCTCGTTAGACTTTACATGCAGCGGTAAATGAGGTGCAATCGTATGAATCAAGCATTCTTACGTTTGCTGCGCAGCGCAAAAGCTGGCCTTTTTTCTTGCATTTTTTACTTCGTAACATTTTGTAGAGAAAAAGGAGGCAATCGTAGTTTTCATTGCTAGTTGAAAAAATAACAAGTAATATGTAAAGCTACAAACAATATTTTTTAATTACGTATGCTTTTCGTAAGAATCGGAGATTCGTTTATTATTTATTAAATATATTTTTTACTATATTTATAATACAAAAGATACAAACAATTTTGTAATTGAATAATTCAACATTCAAAAACTGGGAAATAATTTTAAAAAGTTTTTCATTTATTTAAATTTGACCCGAAGAAATTTATATGTTAAATATATGTATACATTATTCCTGAAATATAAAACTATCGTATTAAATTAATTTTTTTACGATGTCTCAACACATTGAAAATGTCAATGTGTAGGCAAGCGTGCACGGCGATCGCAAGGATCGTCCGGGGCCGCGATTTTAATTCATCAATGACATAAGAATGTCAGTAAAAGATGAATGCGCGGGGGGAGAAGCAAGAAGCTCTCGCGGACGACGGATGCCGATGGGGACGTTCGTTACCGTGGAGAGAAACAGTTTTTCTCTTTTTTGCTTGCGAGCGATTTTTTGAGAACGAAAGGAGGAGAACCGTCATTGTTTCTCGAGAAGTCTTCGAGATAACATTGTAAAATAAAGTTTATTTACGTATATACTTTTAACTTGTCTTCTTTCATTCCGTTCTGTGCACGAGCTAAATAGTTGTAGCAACATTATATATTTATTCAATGAAATTTCATGAATTGATTATGACAAAATTCAAAATAAATTTTCATTAAATATTTATTTAATATTATGTATGCTAATAAATGTACTAAAATTTCCGTTGTCGGAATAGTAAATTGAGTATTACAATATCAGGTCTTTATTTTATTCAGTATTTAAAGTGAAAATTAAAATATCTCGTATCGCAAATAAAAAATGCCTTCTCATCTAATTAAACAACGAAGAGGGCAAAACTTACTTTATGTACTTCCATCAAAATAAAATAAAATTTCACTTATTGAAGCTAGAATACATTAGATTAATGAAATATTTGTGCAGAATCAAAAGCGTCGAATTGGGCTTCTTCCGAATTGAAAAAGAAATAACTCTTCCGCTCTTCGAATTCAGTGTATATAATCCATGCATAAGTAATGAAACCAATCGGCCAGTGCGTATAAGTTTTGGCAGGCTTTTTTTAAGCTCGAAAATTCCGGGAGTACATCTAAAGTGCACCGACTTTTAAAATGTATGAGCCAATACGAGCGGCCCACTACCCGTCAAAAGGAATGTTCTTCGGTGCAAATTGCCATATGTGCTCAGCATTATGCTATCTCTCTCTCTCTCTCTCTCTCTCTCTCTCTCTCTCTGAATATGCATAAAAAAATAGTTATAAATTATTCAGCTGGCCTTGACTACTGCTTTTTGCCCAAGAAAGCGATGCAGCCTTTTAGTTAATGCCCTCCTTAAGAATGAAATTTCTCCGAAGTATAATTAAAAATTTAGTGGGATGCCGAACTGCTAATTGAAGCTGATTATTATTTCACCTACTCCCATCAATCTATGTAGCAAACGGATGCGCAGGCGCACTTCGTTTTTTTTAATTATTCTACAGCGACTTAACGCGGTCGCACATTAATCAAGGAGCCAGAAGTAGATCGGCCAAAGTATTTTCATTAGTTTGGATAATTGAAAAAATGGAATCTAAATAAATGTTTTGGAACTGCAGTTTATCAGGGACGTTCGCAGTTGCGGAAAGTTACAAATCACCGAAACTTTTAATTTATACGCCGGTCGGAATAACGACGTGCGTACGTTCTTTTGAATTAATAATTTTTCCCACGAAAATCAAGAGAATAGCGGGTTCCATCAATGCGATGTATACACTAAGAGGAAAAACGAATAAAAATTACTACTTTGTATCGTTATTTCAGATATGAAAAGAAAAATAATGATATTTACTATATGAATAGTAATATTATAATCAAAAATATTTAATTCAAAACATATAGTAAATATCATTATTTTTCTTCTCATATCCAAAATAAAGATGCAAAATAGTAATTTTTACTCTTTTTTTTCTCTCAGTGAATAGAAAAAAAAAAGCTGCCCCGAGGAAATTAAACAATATTCTGGCCCGTCGCGAAGTTTAATTTAAGTTTCTCCACTTCTACCGTCGGAACCTTTATTAATAATTTTCAAAATATCACGGCGTTCGCTCATTTGTTTTTATGAAAATTCTTGCTCTAAAAGTCCGGATGCGGCGCAATGCTTGCCTCGGGACACTTCTACATTTCGTTAATTCCGCGGCACGAAGCGCTGCGAGGCGCTGCTAAAGCTTGAAGCTGCGGAAAAAAGTGGCCGGTTGGAGGAATCCTTTATTGTTTTAAAGCGTCACGGAGCATTCTGATATTGCACGTTCAGACCGTTTGTCATGGGAGGAATCGTCCGTTAAGACTTGGCGTTGATTAATTCAGGTCGTTTTGTTACCCGCTATTCGCACTATAACTGCGGCAATACAGTGACTAAACAGCGAAATCCCGTAGTTTCAGCGAAAATCGTTACTAATTGATTCTGTTCACTTCGTACTGGATAACTGTAAATATTATTGATTGCTCCGCGCATAGAAAATGCATCTTTTACGGGTTTTTAATTAATGTATCTGCTTTAATTGCGTTGTGCGTTCAGCTTGATTACTTATCGATTTATCTTAATTAAAGAAAGTAATTAAAGCTTTTTTGCGTTTATAAACGATTGAGTAAATAATAGTCTTGCCTCGGCAAAACCTTTCTTGGCTAAAGGAGTATGAAAGCCCGTAAGAATTCTGAAGCTAATTAAAAATTCCAGAAAGAGGTAAATAAATAAATATACAAGGATCGAAAAATTTTCTTGTTACAAAGAAGAAACACAAATATTTTAATTTTGTAATACATTACAATTTGTTTAATTGGAAATTATTAAATTAAAAACATTTTAATTTATTTATTATACATTTGTATTATTACTCGAATTCGAACCACTTTGTTTTTAAATGAATCGCTGTTATACTTAATAATTACAAAAAGGTATATATTAAAACTTTGCCATAACACAATCATTTATTTAATAATCCTAATTAATTAATTAAAGCTGCACGAGGTTGTGAGTTCTGAAGATCTATCATCGACGCGAAATTATGGTTTCTTTGGATCATTAATATTCTTCTTCGTCGCTATCCTTTCGGAATGACACATCGAGTCGCTGCCCGAATTCCTCTAATTCGTCAGTCGTAAATCCATTTAAGCGAAAGCTATAAAATCTTCAAGTCCTCCAAGTTTATAGGTCAGAACTTCATCTTTTGTCAGAATATTCACTTAGAACTTTCAATATTCGTACAATCATTCATTGCGCTTTTTTCATTTATCATACGCACCGTATAAAAATTGGAGAACTATAAGCGATTAAAATAATGCTGGTTCAACACAAAAGAATTTTCATTAAATTTCTTTACATAAAGCACAAAAATTATCCACCATACATTCTTGATCATTTTAACACAGTTTATTTAAACGACCATCATCTTTTTTATACTCTTGCACTAATGATACAAATCATTCCATTAAACAGACACCATCGACGAAGCAGCCGTAGTTTCAGCTAAAATCAGACACTCGAACAAATAGCATTCCTTTTAAATATTCCAGCAGCGGTCTTTAATCTCCCAGTTACTCGTTCGAAATCTCTTTTTACTTAGCAACTGCTCTTGAATTTCACTGCAACTTTTCCACTTCGTTAACACTCAGCTCAAAGTTGATTTTTATCTCCTCCTTTCTTATCTAGCCCCTCTGGCTTCTCCCGACACCGCTTTTGGAAACAAGCCCCGGTGCTCTCTCAGTCTTACTTTGCTCTTTCGGCAGGCGATGCGTAATTCTACCCACGCAAACACCCCGCTATTAAATGTTATTTTTGCCCTCTTCTCGTTCGGTGTATCGGTCAGTCAATATATTTTGTTTAGTTTTCCCGGCCTGTTTTATCTTGCTCTTCTTAACTTTTCGAACCCACGCAAACGATTCGGATATCAATTGCTGTGTTTATGTGCTTAGAGGAGTTTTCCATATTCTTTTTTATCGTTTAGAATTTTGGGACAGGGAATTTTAAGAAATTCTGCGCTTATCGAGAGAATAAATTCTGTTATCTGGGATTGGTTCTTATCCTTAAAGGGAAGTAATCACTATGAATCCCTTTGAATATTATTTAACAGTTATTATATAATTTAACTAAAATATTTCAAAAGTTAATTTAATCTGTTTTTTTGGTGAAACTTTTCGAACAATTATAAAACTACAAACATTTTTATGGCTAAAAGCTTCAAAGGAAACTTCTGAGCAGCTTAAAGTGAAATATGGGAAGTTAAGACCATCGCTCGAGTTAACAATGAATTTCGGTCGATTTTACTAGGTCGTTCACTACCTGGCAGAAACTATGTAACCGTATCAATTAACGATTTCACCACGCATTCAACTGACCCCAAAGTTGCGGCATCGCCTTACTTCTTTCAATAATTTTACGAAGCGGTTAAAACGTTAATATCCATCCGAATCCGAAATCTGGCGAAAAAACCGCAGGCGAAGGAATGCCTCTTTTTGCAAGCGCGTCGGCAATAAATTGGACACCTCGATGGGCGAGAGCAGCGCGAGAAATGGAGCTCTCGATGAGAATTTGCTCCTGCGGTTAAGGTGAATAAATGCTCTCCCGCGTTGACGTCGTCGTCGGGAAAGGCGTTACGCCCGACGCATTATGGCCGAGTGTACGCGTATATACCTATATCCTGGCGCTCGTAACTTTCCAGGGACGCATTGTTCGACCATTAATCGAGGCGCCGACGTGTTTGATAAGTATGCCCGGAGCGCGCGGCGCCGATCAATTTACTCTCCCTCTCGCGGCAAGCGCGCGCGCGCGGATTTATGAAATCTTACTTGGAGCGCGCGAGCGAGAGCGCCGCCGCGTGTCGATTTACAGCTAATGCCAGGCTACTAGCCTTCCTCCCGTCTGATTTACGTCAACTACTTAACCCCCTCTCGCCTTTCTCCCTGGCCCCTCGACGAGGTTATTTTTAGTTTCTTCCTTTTTTGCCTGCTTTGCCTTTATTAAGAGCGCGAAAGTGAGCGAGAGAGAGAAAGAGAGAGAGCAGCGCGTGAAAAATGTAGCGTTGAATTGAATTTTCGGAACGTGGACGTAAGGGGTATTTATCACATTCCTTTAACCCGTGAAATGTAGGTAATCGTGAGATATAAACAAGCACATAAGTCTGGATTTCCCGCATACAAAAGGAGCCAATAGTGCCGCGGTGGCTGAAATTCTTGGATTTATTGGGTGCGAGGTAAAAAGTAAAACACTGTCTTAGGACTCCATCCGGACGCTTCAAGAGAAACGATTGATCCGAGCGTATATATAAAGATTTAAGCTGGAAAACACGACGATAAAGCCGTCGATTCAAAAATTTTCGAGTAAACACAAAAACTAATAGAATGTAGCGCAAAATATCTGAACGAGCGGCACTTTGACGAACATACAAATTAAAAGGTTTCCTGCCGCTGCTCGATGCAATAAATAACGGCGCCACATATTTGCATTAATTGATCCAGCAGCGAAATTTGTTGTTCAATTTATATTTTTGAAAAGTTAATTCCGCGAGCTCTACTCCCCCTGGCCAGCCGCACGCGCTCGGCAAACTCCACGCAATTGCTCTCAAACCTTCTCCATTGAAATTTATCGACACGTTCACGGGATTCGAAATTCGAATGGCGCCGAATCCGATTATCGAAATGTAATAATATCCACTCGCGGGTAATTGTATTCGCTTCATAAACAGGTCTGTTGTACAGAGTAAGCTGCGGATTAGAATTGATAATTCTCTAATTTACGTTTTCAAAGGCGTAGCGAAGGAAATTTTTGGAATAATGGTGAAGTTTTTTTTGTTAACGTGTCGCAGATGAATTAAAGATCAAAAGGAAACTTTATAAAATGTAAGTTTAACTGTTAGAGAATCAGGCTGGCCACTTATGTGATGATAAAAGGTGTGTGCAGATTTATGCATAGGATGACAGAATATCGATATTTGGATGTCGCTCAATGAACAAGAATAATCTATTTGATTTTATCAGTTGCCTTTTGCGAATTTTATTACCGATACAGTTTCGATAATTTCCGTTTAAATTAAATTTTACTCGACAAGAATTAGTAGATATCGAAGAAATATATAAACAAAAATGCGCGTTAATCTTCAAAAAAGAAAATAACTTCGTTCTTATAACGTTTAGCCAGTATCTCTTTATATCCTCATCTAAATTAAAATACTTCTGAATTGCGAGTGAGAAACAAATGACATTCCCTAAAGCAGCCGCAGAGCATCCCTTTGCGTCTTGGCTCTTTGTACTTTACAGAAGGACACTAAACCTCAGTTCTCTTGTTCAGCGGCGTATCTGAAACTACTCGTCGACTGAGTGATTCCATCTACTTCGAGCGGAGTGTCTGTCCGATACAGGCGCGATCTCGCGCAATGAAACGCACGCATAAACTTTATAAGCTCCTTGACAGATGCGACCGAACAGTTTCAGCCGCGACTGCCAATGACGATAAATAACACGAGGATACTCTCGAAATTTGTCGGATAGCCGCGCCAAAAGCGCTGACTTTTATAGCTCCTCCTTGATTTACGAAGCAGTTACGTACGGCTTTTTAAAAAATATATTTTCCAAACCTCGCTCATCGAGCTTTATACTCGAAATTTCGGTACTAAGCAACAGTTTGCAGCAGTAGTTAGGCGAGGGATTAGTTCGCAACTTAGCCCCCGCCAAAGCCTTTATTGTAAAAAGTTTGGCAGGCTAAGGCGCGCAGACACTAACGCAGTTAGCCCTGTTTATAAGTGGCGTTAAGCAAATTAACGTCAGCGTATAACCGGGCTCGAGTCGCCTAACGTCCCCGACTATCGAATATCTCCGTATGAAGACGGTTTCGGTGACAGTATAATTTCAGCGCGTTTAATACATCATCCACCACTCGGATAAGAGACTCCTTCACCGCGAAATAATTCTACCGGCGTGCCGGAAACCTCCGATTTTCGACTCGTGACATTAAATTTAAAACTGTTCAACTTTGGATTCAAAGCGATCGTTGGGTTATTAATGAATTAACCTACTGGGACTTGCTCAACAGATGAAAGTACACGTATATTCCACTTGACACTTTTACTGAAGCAGTAGCTTCAATTTAATTAAAATTCATTTCCGAATAAATGCAATTTTTTTAATTATCGCGCAGCGACTAATAAAAAGAAATTATACTATTATTTGGCCAATTTTTGACCAATGATTTGTAGATTGGCCAAATTTGGTTAACTATTAGCAAAATGGCTAAAAAAAGAATCGTGAAATTTCCAACAAGGAAAGATTGATTACATTCCGATACCCGATCCCAATTAAAAGCAGCTTTTCCATGATTTTTCAAGTTAACATTTAGCTCGCTTCAAGAACAGATCTAGGAAGAGTAGGGCGCACAATATACATAAATCGGCAAGACTAAACATCGCAAATGAAAAGTGTAATTTTCAAAGCGAGCAATTTCTCGCGGCGCGACTCTTATACCTCGAAGCCGCGCGTTTTTACGTCGACGCGCAGCGGCACTCCGGCGCTCGGATGCAATCTTGTTCGGAGCGGCGCGGCACGCCGCTGTTTTTCGTCATCCCTCACGCGCTTAATAACAGGAAATGAAAGACGCCTGTTGAATTCGCTCTCGCCTCCCGGTGCCTTTTTTCCCCTCGTGTCCCCTCCGCCTCGCGCGATTACAATTTTAAGCAGTGCGCGTGCATCGCTTTTTCTCGGGAGGTCGCCCCCTTTTTAGGCCGCTTGATTTTGCGCTTCCTCGGTTTTCCCCCCGGGAACGGGTGTGCCGCCGCGGAGCACAAACGAACGGGGGAAATCTGCAGTGCGCTGCGGGATTCACGTTAATTCGGCAGCTCGTTAAAGCTCTCGCGAGGCGAGGGAAAGAGGAACAAGCGTTCCCGACTGCTTCCTTTCCTCTAAGATACGTTTTCTCTCTCTCTCTCTCTCTCTCTCTCTTTTTCTCTGGTGAGAAGGAAAAAAGGCGCGCAAATAAGTTCCAGTCGTGGAGTGGATAAGAGGAGCACAACGTCTTTTTGCTCCCCCGCGGAGCTCGAGTGCGCGTTTTCTTTGTAGCGAGGAGGAGAGAGTGGAGGAGAGTCAGTGACCCAGTTGTTGCAGCGGCGCATGTAAAAACCTTGCGCCTACTGACCGGCTTTATATCCTTACGGCGCTTTAAAGACGATGCTCGTGCATATGAGTACTGCCTGCGATCCTCTTCCGGAGACTTCTCGAGTAGACACTTTTCGTGGATTATACTGCATGATACTTGCGCTGCTGCACTGGCGCTTTTTTAATGGGATTCTTTTTAAAACGCTCTGCCGAATATGTTATTGCGATGGAAGGCTAGTTAGCAGGGTCGAAGTTTAGAGGAAACTTAATTCTGAACTTGCTTTTATTTACTGTGAATGTTTTTGTGGTTTACTGCAAGTTTTGCAAGAACAAGGGTAATTATTGTTACAATAGAAGATAAATATGCAGATTTGGATCGCATTGTAAAATCTGGATGCGCACAATGTTTCAAAAGAGAATCTTCTTTAAGATTTTGATACGCATTTTAAAGCTACGGATAGCTGCGAGGGAATCAGGAAGCAAAACTTCATCAGCTAACTCCAGATGGACTACCGTACGTTCGTAGAATACGAAATACGACTTTTTCCGCCTGATGGAGCTCAAGTATCTGCGTCATAAAAACGTGTCTGCGAGCCTAATGTACTCATTCGAAAGTGGTATAAATAAATCAATAAAGTATTAAATGATTATTCTAAGACGTTTCTTCGAGGTTATCGATCTTCTGATAGTTTACTTTCTGATTAACAACAAATGAAATTAGAAAAGTTACAAATATGATGTATAATATCATTTTTTGTACGAATTATTTGTTCCTTTAATGATAAGAAAAGGGAATGCATATTCATCTGATTTTCGTCGCGAACACTTGAATGCATGATTAATTACCTTTTCCGTTTATGGAATGAAAATAAACTTATCCAGAAGCGATGACATAAAGGAGTACGGGAAGCGCAAAAGAAATACGATATTTATCGCGGTAAGAAACTTAACTCGGAAGGTGCTCCGTCGATTACCGCGGCAATAGGACCCACGATAAGCTCCACTCTAATGGCCAGGCATCGACTTCGTCCGCCATTTTTCTAATTTCCAACGAGTATAACGCGGCGCAGCGCTTCGCTCCGCGAGGAATATTCCGATAAAAATAATCGGCCCCACCGCCGATAGCTCGAACCGGATCGAGTCACTTCGGCGGGTCTTATCAAAGGTGGAATAAATTTTATCGCGAGAGAAGCTCTCCCGGCAAACTTTTATAAGCCAGCCGATGGGATTGGCAGAGAGCTGCGCGCAATGGAAAAGTCGTGATTTTCACGGACGCGGATATGCGGGACAAATTTTTGCCGCGCGAAATAACAAGCCGAATTGGCGCGCGAGATTGTAAAGCTCCGTCGATGGGCGTCGGCGCCACGCACCGCCTCTTCGGAACTCGTGCGGTGGAGGGTCTCCTTTGCGGCCTGTTCGCGGGGCTCGCAAACTTGACCTCAAGTCCGCGTCGGGGGCTGAAAATTACCGTTGCGCGGAGAGAGCGAAACTCCGCGCAGTCCGAGCACGATTCTTATTACGGTTCTGCGCGAATATTGCTGTTTTGTTGGATTTATCAAGTTTTCCGATTGAATTGGACAGGGTGTTTATTAAAGTTGCAAAATTTTCGGAGTCGGTTTTTAATTGAACTTTTCTTTTCGACGCCGTTGATTTTTTGGTTCGAAGTTCTTATAATGACTCGTACCCGTGCCGTTTGTTGCTATTTTGAAATCTTAATTGCCTGTCGCGTGTCATTCATGTTTTGAATTATGACGTTGCAATTTTCAACATCACTTTATAGTAGGTATTTTAAAATAAATGCCTTTAGTTAAAGAATAAATTAAACTTCTTGAATAGCTAAAGCGATTAAAGTTTAAATGAACAATTTAAACGGCGTAAGATCATAATGTGACGGAATATTAATTGAATTTCATAGTTTTTGGTTTTAATATCTAAATATAAAATTCAAAGATTTAAAAAAAAAATAGAGGCAGTTAAACTGCTAGGAATTATGAGACATAAGAAGTATAATGGGTACTTAAGACTTCAAGAGAGAGTAGAAACCTGCTACCGAAGTACCGCGCCTACTAAACTTTAAAAATGTCATTATTTGTTTCATTTTTAAATAAAAAAAATTAAGCAAACACAGAAAACTCTCTTTAAGCAAATTGCCATTGTGGATACCCTTAATATTCTTTAAAATATGTGTAAGGAAGTATACTCCCTTACTATATACATTGTATTCTCCCACCGATTCGCGTGTTTATAATCTAACTTTTATTTGTACGGTAAAATATTATAACAACTTAGGTTAGTGAAATGATTGTGCTGATTGGAGAGCAAGAGAGAGAATGAGAGAGAGAGAGAGAAAACCGCGCAGAAGTAATTTAACTGTATATAGAAGCAATAATATAACTGTAAAAGAGGGAACGGTAGTTAATTAACATTGAATGTCGTTTCTTTGTTTTACAGGTAATAAATGTAAATATTGTAAATAGTAAGTCCTAATTATATAATAAATTAATATAACTTTGTTTTACAGAGAAACTTTTTGATTATTGCTATTCCCGTTAGAATTTATAAGATAACATCATTATAAATATATTAAAATTCTGTTACTTATCGGTATTACGTGCACGGTAAACTCAATGCAATAATCAAAATTATCAATTAAACTCGGGAAATCTTAATATTTCGAATGCTGGAGGCCGATCGCAGAGAAATCCGCAAGTTTAACGGCGCGCGCCGTTTCTGCGTACGAGCTTGGTATTCCGAACAGTATAGGGCACTAACGAGGCTCACCCGAGGCATTGATGCAGCTTATATTCGCAGTACTCGTACTCGGGAAGCGCAGAGCGACATTACCATTTCACTCTCCTAAAATCCAATCCCGCCCCGACTTGGAACTGTCCGTGCGCCGCGCGACGCGACGGCATTCTCCCGGGCCGGCGCGCTTATTTTCCCCGGTCCGCGGAGCGATTGAAGTTACTGCTTCCTTTATGTCCAGCAATAATCATGGTTTTACGCTCGCGGCGAATGCCTTCGCTCGCCGCCCCGATCATCCGAGCAATAACTCAAAAAAGGTATAATAAGTCAGATGCGACGTGGCGTCGTGCATAAAAGTCGGCCGCGGGGAGTTTTCTTGTAATTCATAGAGGCGGTCAGGGGAGGAAAGGCGATGCCCAGCCGTCGCCAAAGCCGCAGCCGCGGGAAAATAAAGAGATCGCGCGTGCCACTTCACTTTTATTGCCTTCTTCCGACTCTTTGCGCCAAGGCGAACGTGGGATTCTTTAATATACGTTAAACGCGACGTTTCGCGCGTAATTTCGAGGCGTTAAAGTGAAACATTCAAGCATTATTCAACTCTTTTCAATATTTACGCGTTATACGTAATCGCTGCATAGAAATTCGAAGCAGTTTAGCACTGCAGGTTTTACAAAACGAGACTAAATTGCCAATTACTTCGATGCTTCATTGTACGCTTTAATTATTAGAGAATTTACCGATCGCTCGCTATGTAACTGCGCAGAATTCCGCTTCCTACGTGCGATTAATACTTGAGCGTTTAAAGAATGGTACCGTTTGATCACTCGCATTTCCCGACGTGTCGCGAAATTACACGAATGACCGACTTATCTACGAGGCACTAAATCTAGATGACACTTGACGCTATTGAACGATTGGACTGAAGCTTGTATAATCGTTTTACGCTCGCCGGCCAGTAAATAACGCCCATCAATAATCCTGCACTCTGCGAGAATGATGTATAAAGTTTCGAACTATTACTTAAAATATTTCAATTACTTATTGGGTCGAGGAGGATGACGACTTTTTGCAAAATTGTAAAAAGCTTGAACTTTACTTGTGAAAAATTACTACATTTTATTTCAATGTTGACTTTAAATTTATAAATTGGAAGGAGATCACTCGGAAGAAGATCTGTTTATTATTATTTCGCGTTTACATTCTTCAAACAAGCTTTTATAAAATACAATCGCAGCTAACAATAACTACCCGAGCTTGTTATACACAAACGTTAAAATGAAAATTTAATTGAAAACTCGTTTTTATTGACTGAAGCTTTATATGCGCTGCACAGAAGCAACTGTCGGTAAAATAAACAAGATTTTCTATTAAGTTTTAAACTCGTCATTCCAAAACAGCATTCCAAATCATTCCAATATTTGCATCTAAAAATATTCAGCGTTATGAATTCAGCGATCGATCGGCGCCTCAATCCCAGCTAAATAGCATTCGGATGGCGCAGCGCATTTATTTAATGATAAAAAAAGCGGGACGATTATACGAAAGCCAAGCAGGGGAAAGGGCAGGACGTTCGTCGAATCCCGCAAGCTCCCCGGCTCGCGGCACCGAGACAATTCCTGAAAGAAAAAGCTCTCGCTTCGACTCTTCATTATCTATGCTAATTAAGTCTCAGTACCGTGCAGTTCCGAGATAAGACACTCGGAAAAAGCTGCCCGAGCCCTCGGTGACGTACGGCGCGGTCTCTTGCCTCATTATGATTTTTGATCACGTTAATCGAAAGAAAAATCCGCCTGCTGGCTGTTTGTATTTAAATAAGCCCGGGAGACCGGATAAAAAAAGAAAGGCAGAGAGAGAGGGATTTCATTTCCCGAAGGCGTGCTACCCTCCCGGCTAAATTCAGCCCTCCCTCCCTGGTGCATCGTGAGACGCTCGTCAAGTTATGTCTCCGAGTCGCGTTACGATCGACTGCAGTATTATATATATATATATATATCGCGGCGCGTTCCCGAGTTACGTGGACCAGCAGCGAGCGATAAAACCTCACCGGGAAGGGGAAGTGTATATAATATAATGCATTGTTGATAAGGATTGAAAGATGGCCGACGAAAAGAATGCGTCGCCGAGATTTTTACAAGATCTGAAGCTTGTAAATTTTTCAGACCCGCCGAGGTAACGAGCGCATTCAGTTTATGGGCCGTGTGCGCGGGGTGAATTTCGCTGGAAATTTGTTGAGCGTTCTTTTTAGGGAGAGAGAGAGAGAGAGAGAGAGAGAGTTATTTCGGCTGAAATATTCTGAAACAGCATTCGGAAGGATATTCCGTTTAAATTTTTTAAGGTCGTAATTGCGACGGAAAGTGTGGGAAAATTTAACTTTTTCTTTCTGCATTTGGAATGACTTTAACTACCGGCGCTTTTATATTTCATTGCGTGCTTCAAACGCTTATAATTTGGAGAATAATTGTTATAGACAAATAAAAAAGCTTTAAAGTATTATGACTTTGAGTTTTATAAAAAAAAAAAAAAAAATGTTTTTTTTTTATTTTTGGCTGAGAGAAATTGTCTTTCAATTCTTTCATTTTAAAGCATTGATTATAAGAAAAACTTCGTTGATATATTAATGGGTTTTGAGCCGCAATTCATACTTCTGCAATATTATTTAATTATCTTCAGAAATTCCCAAAAGAAATCTACCTTCTCGGCAAGATAATAACATTTATAGAAAGAGAAATAACATAACGGAGTTAATGATGACATAACGTTCCGGTAGTTAGGAAGTTTATTGTCAAGTTTAGCAAGATTGTAAAGTTACATATTAAAAGATTCTCAATCATCTTTAAAACAAAAACGAATCATCAATTTTCGAAGTTTTACGAACAGCTCTTGATAATATTTACTAGTATGCGAAAAAGTGCTTTCTATATCAGTTAAACTAATAAACTCAGACACAATATTTAATAATCAACAAATATTTACAAGCTTACTTACAAATTTGGTAAAAAATACACCTTTGATGGTTTTTAAATTAGTAGGTTTAATTCATACGACAATTAAAAAAACGTACCCTCGTAAAGCCTTGGAATTTTTTCTTTGTTAAGAGAAGTTTTGAACAGAGTAGAGTTTTTTTTTCTAATAATAAAACGGCCCATAGGCGCTCTCGGATTTGCAACAGGTTATATGAAAAATATTACTTTGGAATGTGCTTTATAGTAAGAAAATATAGTTTGACGGGGTAAAGTAATTAAGAGGATGAACGGTCGATCTGCCAAAGGTTAAGATTGATGGAATTAAAAGGGTTGAGATCAACGCGTTCGAAAAATGCAATGATAGATGGGGGAAAGATAACACGTGTTTCGTACGTCTATAGATATACTGCTGCGCAGCAAAACGGAAAAAATGAGAATGTTGCGCTTTTTCTCGTGGAATCGCGTTAAATCTCCCAGTAAAAAGATCGTAGAATCGGAATTCGAAGTTTATTTTTCATCGTGACACCGAGCCCTCGTAAATGCGGTTGGAATTGTTATTTTTTACTTCGCTCTCCTCGCGCAATCCATTCACAAGATTTAGCATCAGCCGACTTTTTTCGCCCCCCACCCTTTCAAGGCCAAAAAAAATGAGCCGCGAATACGATTTCAAAGCTGACCGGGCGTAACTCAGCCGCGCTGCAAAGAAAAGAGGGGCCCTTTACGAGCTGGCATTTAACGAATGCTTTCAAAAGAGATTCGCAATTAGATATCCCCCGCTCTCGGGGGATTTTTAATAAGAGCATTTGTTTCTCGCCCGCGGCCTTCGTCTGCCAAATGCGCCCCCTTAAATACAGCCCTCGTCAATAACGATGTTTTCGCAAAATTACGCCACTAAATCACCGGCGACTGTAAACGAAGATCGATGCTCGGCGAATATCCACGGCTTTTTCCATGAGTGGCGTGTATTGATTAGAAGATCATTGGTGAATGCAGCTCCGATGCTCTTCGCGCTGATTACGCCGAATTGTGATGGACAGGTACGCCTGTAAGCAGCCGTGGGAGAGCAGCAGCGGCAACAGCGTCTTGCACGTAGTGCTCATTCGTTTCACGTGTCTCCGCGGAATATGGCAAAGTACTTTTTCATGTTTCCATGCCGTACCGAGCCGTATATGCGTACTCGTTTTGCCGGCCGGGAAGAAGGCGGCAGAGCTAATCATTAAAATTATTCACCTTGTGGTTATTAAGTGCATCTTTTTTTGCAAGCTTTAGAAGCTTTGGATACTCGAAATTTTACATAAATTTTCATATTCCTAGGTGACTCCGTAGGTGGAGCATTGGCTTTAAAACTTTAGAGATTGAGATTGCTTCATGAAAAAGTCAATAATTAATTTCAAGAAATCGGTTCCAGCAATTTCTTGTTAAAGAACTGGTTGCAAGTATAAAAATTGCAGCTCTGACCCGTGAAAATGTTTCACGTTTTACTTTTAGTTCCGATTTCCTATTTGTTCTTTTCTGGTGAGACCGAACCTGAAATAAATTTTCGTCTTAAAGCTCTTTAGTGTATTGGCTAAAAGCTCGAGAATACGTTGATCTTTGATTATATTATTTATTTATTAACGCAATTTTTTACAAATAATTATTCGTAGAAAATTTTTGTAAAATTTTCATTTACAATAATAAATCTGATTTTGAATTTTTTATGAATTACAAATGTTTTATTTTAAATGTCATGTCGACTTTCGTGTATAAAATAAAAATGTTTTAATTAAAACAGTTGGATCGTTGTTTCGCATTCATTTAAAAAAAATGAAAAAATCGTTTCCATATAAGAAATTAAACTCTTGGGAAAACCGACCCAACGGCCGCCATTTTTTTGGAGAAAAAGAATTCTCTTTTTTTTAAAGGACTAAAAGCTATAAAGTTTAATAATCTTTTACGACTAAAATATAACTTTTAAGAACATGTGTTTTTTATTTTCTCGGAATTATGCAAATGAAAGTAAAAAATAACGACAATAATATAAAAGTAATTAATTTTACATATTCATATTATCATCTATTTTTATTTTTGTGCTTAAAAACAAATATTTGAAATTTCCACGTACTTTTTTAAATATCAACGATAATAAAACAAGAATGATTAAAATGGTTTTAAGTAGATATATACTCAATATAGTCAGGCGTGAAATTTCATTCTATTGTTACAAGACGAGAATAATTTAACCGATAACAAGATAGTTGAAAAAGCAGAAAGTCATGTTCGATTTTGACAACGGATGATTTGCACGACAAAAGCAGACGTTCGAATTCAAACGGGAGAGAACGTCATAAACATCTTAAACATCTCCCGCTTAAAGACGAATATGCAGAGAAACTTATTTCAAAGTGTAATCTCGTTAAGTGAATACGTGAGTGGATGCCTGAATTAGGAGCAGGAACTCGTAGGTGGAACAACGGTCTTTATATTTAGCCCACGCACCTAATTGAATTCCATATTATATATCGGAAATTCGATTTAAATTTAAGAATACCTGCGAGAGAAGCTTCCAATTAGTCTCTCCTTAGACACGACAATATTCACCGGTTAGAAAAATGAAGATCAAGGAACGCAAGTTATTCAGCGCCTCCTATCCCTACAATGCGTCGTTAATTAATCTCCCGAGAGATCGAGCAATTCCGGATATAACGAAGGTTCCAATGCAAAAGCCGAATCGGTAGACCAGCTATCGATTGACCGAATTTTTGCAGATGCTTAATGCTGCGAGAATAGTGGAGCATTTCGCTACGAAATGAAACCTAATTTATGCAATTATGCGGAATCGCACATGCGTTTGCGAAACTTTTTCATTTTCTAAATTGCTTTTTTATATAATCTCCTCTCGTCGTGGCTCTTTTTACGTTGCGTTCGAATTATTTCGAATGAAACAAAGGGAGCATGAAAGAGAGAGAAATGAACTATGATTTTGAAAATTCAAAAGTTTTCTTTTTATAAAATCCTTCTAATTATTTCATGTTCAAGCATGGAGCTTTTGTTCAACCAGCAGTCCTGTATGATGAGTAACTAACGAACAAGTTTTTTAAATATTTTTGACTTGAAAAGCTACTACTGTACTAATTAAAATTCAATTATCCAATTCCATTGTCTTTCAAACAAATGGCCGAATGTCCGAAATCCAAGTTTTCACATGGAAAAGTTTAAAAATTGACTTGATAAGACAGGCATTGTTGAACTCGTCAAAATTTCCAGGAATGCTAAACTGGCGAATTTGTTTGCAATCGCAGTGAGCGCGGCCACTTAAAGGAAGGTAAATTGAAGCTCGCCGAGAGAAACTCCCGCAGGTCGTTTGCCATAAATCTATGCAGGTTCGCCAACGCCATGGTTAAGCGACCGAAAGTAATAAAAGCTCGAAGTAATGGCCGAAATAAAGAGGAGCCTGCGTACTTAGCCGCGCCTTTGGCGATCTCATTTTTGATACTCTTTTCCGCACTGTCACGGCTTTCTTCACTTGAGATAAAATATGCTTCTTATTAAATTTAATATATGATCTGATCATTTATAATTCCACAGCTTTCGCGATTATTGTAAATAAGTTTTCATTGTTATTTAAGTATGCATTTTATTATTTTATATAATTATTGTTATTATTGTTTTATTACAGTTTCATTTGTTTCAGATTTCAATAAACATATTTATTTGTAAATAAATAATATAAAATCTTTTTAAGAGTAATAAGAGAAGTTATTAAATGTTATTGAAATAACATTTTAGGTAATAAATTAAATAAACATTTTAAAATTCCCATAATTTGTAAATTCCAATATTATGAATATTTTAACGCAACATTGGTCTACCATTTGCACATTCTTATAAATAATAAAAGATATTCAATTTAACCTCCGCTGCTAACAAGCTTCTCTAAATGAAGTTGTCATAGGTTGAATCTCAGTAACAGTTGCAACATCTAGTAGAAACGTGAGTATTATTTTTAATCAGGGCAACCATAGTTACGTGTTCATTAATTAAAAGGTGTGCATAAAGTTTTTAAATAAAACGATGAAAATTTATTAAAAAACAAACTGTACGAATTTAATTACTAGGAAAGAAATTATAGAAAATATCATTCATATTTAAACTTCACGAAACTTCGCATTTGTATTATTGGTATTAAGGGAAACATAATTTTGAAAAGTATGATAGTACTAAATTTAAATCATCGAGATCTAACAACCATTGTAATCTATTATCAATATTCTACAAAAATACATTTTGTTCATAGCTCGAATGTTATATGCGACAATAAAATTTGAAATTTAACAATTGTAGACGTATTTTCAAGAAAAATGTAAAAAAAAATTAATTTTTATTTATCGATAAACATTAAAAACCGCATGCAACCATCCACCGTCCGTCAAACCATTGCAACTTGTAAATGACTAATTAAACCCCTTGTAAAACGCATCTTTTAGCTAAATAAAAAGAAAACTAATATATTCTACAGTAAATAAATTCACATGGTCATTACATTGGTAAAAAGAAATTCATTATTTTTATATGCGTTTTCCATGCGTCCCCTAATCTCAGTGCTACAGAGATGCGTTTACTTAATTAGAGATATAAATAACTAGATACACATCTTTCAATTAAAATATAACTTTATCATTATAGTTAACATAAAAGCAAATTTTAAATTATGATCCAAAATAAATTATTTTTGCAGAATTATACTTTAAGACCTTAATTTATTATTTTTATCAAAAAATCAACAATCTTTCAACAAAAATGTCACTAACAGTATTCATAAATGTTTATTTACAATTCTAATCATTATCTTACGATTTATTCTAAAGAGCGAAACTAAAGCTTGAGTTATTGAGCCTAAACTATTATCTTGCCAAGCTCGAGGGTAGACAAGATAGATGCCTCAAGCTTATTTTCAATTGCTCACGTAAAATCATAACTCGGACCCTGAAAAAGAAAAACCATAACTAGGTCATGAAGGTCACTTACGTAAGAATCTACGTAAGCCTATATCATCCGCGACACAGCAATGTCCTCCACTCCGCCTAGACGCTGCAGGACAACTCCCCTCCTTAAGATTCTATCCTCGCATTTTTCTGTAACGTAGAACAAACTAAATCATTTTTTTCTTCAGTCATTAAGCCTCGTAGAAGTCGTATCGTGTTTTTTTTTATCCCCACTGACAGCCGGTAGTTTTTATTTTCTAATAAAAAGCCATCCCGACGTTACGCCTTTAGGTATGGAAGACTTTCGAAAATTTGATACGCATTATGAGATTAAGCAAAGTTGGGCGACAAGTCTGGAATAATAGATTCGTTTTTCCGCGGTTATTGGGGTGTGCAAAAACTATAATGCTAAAATAATCTCATGAATAATGAAACTGAATGCCTGGATTTTAAAGAAGATTTACAAAGATTTTTCTTTGGCTTGTTTAAAACTAAAGCTTCTTTAGAAGCATTAGTAAACATGAGTAATGCAGGTTTTATATTGTACTTAAAAATACTTTCCTGACTTTGTTTATAAAAAATATTTTAGTAAATCTTTAAATATCAAAAATAAAGATTATCTAAAGAATTTTGAACGCATTTAAAAAACGATGCCTTCCTTTCTCATCAAGCAATGTCACACTCTCAATTTTGCTTTTAATTAAAAAATCTTTTTGCAACTACGTAATAAATATGCATTAGGGCGTATAAGCGAAATTTCAACATGTCAATAAAAATTCTAACGGATGAAATACGTCAAAAAAATAAAAATTGTAACACTGGAAAAAGCTATTAAAATTCATTATTTTCAAAGCGTATCTGTTGTGCTCAATAAAGTCATAATCTGTGATTTCTTTAAAAAATATTTCTACAAATCCATATTCATTTTTTTAATAAATTATAAACAGCGTTCGATCATTATGAAAACTTTCTGAATGAACTCAGCATCTAAGATCTCCGTGTATAATAATCCACAGAATTTTGCATTTATAGATTTTAGACCGACGAGAATACCAGCTGTCATATTGGTTTGGAATTGCGGAATGAACGAACCGCAAGGATTACCGACGGCTGACCGAAATAGTCACATTTATCAGTTTAACGCCGATTAGACATATAACACCTATGCGCTTTTTATTTTTATTTTTTATTGTCAGCTATATATTTTTTAAAGTACAATATTTATATAATAACAATTTCTATACTGGATTACGGGGAAAAAAAAATTGAAATACTTTTCAGAGCCTTTTACAAACATTTTACATAATATTAAATGTAAAATTATAATCAATTTATTATAATCAATTTAATTTAATAATTTATTTATGCTTTAATAAAATAATATTTTAAAATCAAACATTATTATTTAAAACATAATACGTGAAAACGTTTTAAACTGGATTCTACCCTTAAAATTTTGTAAAAAGAAGAGTCGCATAAATGCTCGAAAATTCAAGGCATAAGTAAACGCAAGTCACTAGTGCATCAGCAGAGAATAAGTGGCCGCTACGACTGGGAACCAGCTGACGGTGAAATGGGCGGCGCAATTTCACTATGAAAAAGTGCTGACCCCAGATATAGACCTAAATCCGATGACCGTCGTTCCTTCTAAAACATTGAGGTAAATAAAACGCTCACCTTACGGATGAACTAATCTGAAGAACGACTTTTCAGCGTGTAACAATTAATCTTACCCGGTAGCTGAAGGGGATTAATATCGCCATTTATTTATCACAGGTTCAAACGCTCATTTGACTTCTCCAAGAGAAAATTGCAAGATTTTTTGGGGCTGACTTATTTCCGTCTTAATTAATTAGACCTATTCTTAAGTAGATACAAATTTATGGATTCGTTTAAGAAAACTACTTTTCCAGAAGAAAAATTTTCAAAATAGAAAATTAAGTCACGAGATGGAAGACTTAGAACGCTTTTATATTTAAATTTTTTGTTTTACTTTTATTCGCTATAAAATAATCTAAATAGTACATAAATTTAGTAAAAGATTCATAAAAATGCTTATCCAAGCTATCTTAAACATTATTGAAACTCGCATCGAACAAATGATAAATCTCAATATATAAAACGATTACAATATATAAACGAATCGCGGTTCTTTGAAACTTGAATTTTAGAACTCTGCCTTGCTGGCAAGATTGTCGGACATTTCTTGTAACGTAAACTACCAGTCTGTAAAGCACATAAGCTTATAAAAATTCGTAATAATCTAAAGAAAATTTCGCAATAATTCAAACGTTAATATTCACATTAACTTTAGAAACGGATTTTTCACCCTTCAAGCCTCTAAACTCCCAAATGTGAAAGTTCAAGCAGATGTCGAAAATAAAAATGCTAAATCAGATCTTACGAAGCGTGAAATGTATACGTATATGCGCATCCATATCTGAATGGCGGCAGCTATCGTCAATCGCTTAGTCGTGTATGTATATACATATCATACACGTAAGCGCCCAGATACGTGTCTATATAACGCGTGAATGCAAGATCAAAGCGTATCAGAGAGCAAAGATTTATCTCCGCGCGATCTTCCTTCCTAGATATTCTTCGCCCGACGGCTTCTCCGTCAAAATGCACAGGTCGATTCAAAGTACCGCAGGCGCCTCTGAGCAAATCAGCCTCAGCCAATTAGCAGCCGTTCAAAGTGAATTGCGCAGTGGCTCTGTCGCAAAAATGCATTAGTAGTTGGAAAACTGCATTGACCGACGAACGAGCGGCGAACATTCGCCGAAAAGCCGTCGAATTTTTCAGCGCTCCGCTTACTTTCCCGGCCGGTGAAAATCCCCCAATCTGTACTTCAATGGGAGCCCGATTAGCGTTTACGAACTCGGAGAATAAAGCCTTTAGAAGCGCTGACTTTAATTGATGCCGGGTTGCGCCCGTTTTTTTGCGGGCACTTTTGCGCGCGCGCGAATAATCGCTCGCCAATTACTATCGCTCGGAAACATTATTACCATTCGGTCGGACCGTAAAACGCGGAGAGGGCACACGCGCTTTTGTTTTACCGTCGAGGAGAGAGAGAAGTACCGGGCAGATGGCTGTGTGGAGTAGTGCAATCCAGCGCAGCCCTCGTTCGCTCTCTTTCTCTCTTTCGAGCATCTCGATTGAACCTACTGCTCGCCGAGTGCACACGTGGACGACTCGACGCTCTGCTCGCCCCAGTTATATATATATATATATGTATGTACGTTATAACGCGTCTCTCCATAAAGTATAAATTCTTTTAGTGTCCACGAGTATTAAAAGGCCCGAATATTTTCCGAATAATCTGCTCCGTCGTTTGCTGCATTTATTACGCCGGAAGTGTTTTGCTGGGTAGCGCTTCCGTCGACGATGCAACTATAGGCGGGGGTATACATTCGCATAGCAAATAAGCACGGGTGCATTACGCTGATCGTATGCATAAGCACGGCAAATTATTGCGCCGCGGCTTTTACGACTGATCAAAGCGCGGTAAATTTGATCCCTTTAAATGCCTTACTTTTTTTTATGGATAATTATGCTCGCGGGTATACAAGCCGATGTACGATCGTGCTTAATGTAAAAAAATACGAAAACTTTTTAATGAAATGCATTACTGCAGCATTTTCACCATTGCAGATATTTTCTAGTGAGGCGAAATACAGCTTTTATTTCTTAGTGAGACAAGTTGAGGATACCCTAATTAAATTTTTCTACCAATCTGTTAATTAATACAGTTAAAAATTGCTGAAAAATTTTCTAATTTAATTTCACGGTTTTAGTAGAATTGTATTATAACTTAACTATACGCACACGTAGGTTTGATTGAACGAATGTATTAATTTTTATTTCAAAATTTAGTGCAACATGCAGGATCATTTATTCTTTTCTAGGTGGTAAAAAATAGAAAAACTTAGTTATTCGTTCATTTCATTCTAGCTCCGGGTTCTCGGTTAAATCAAGCTTAAGGATTAATGAATTCATTCAGCCATGACATCCTTAAGATAGCGTAGATTGCATACTATACTTTATGGTAGCTTCAAAATTTTTTGACGGCAAAGGCTGACTAATCTTTAAGAAACTTTTATAAGAATATAGCAGAAAAACGTTCTAAGTTGTCCTAACCTAGATTGCAGCTAGCCCCTTTTTTCGTTAATTTTTCTGGAAGCTTATCCTTATCTTTTTTAGAAGGCATAAATTTCTTTACAAAAAAGAACCGCAACAGGAGATTTGCAGAAAACTCTTACCTGACCTGACTTTGGGATTTTCTACTTATATTAAAAATATAAATTTCATCTTGTAGTTTGTGAAATTTAAGATTTTTAATTAAGTTGTTTGTAAAAATCTGGCTATTAATCAAAATTTTTCACGTTTGTTTTTAATCAAAACATAAATTTATAATTTATAATAGTATGGCATTCCAAAAGCGGTATGCACTTTGTGATTTTAATCGAATTGTGTTATTATTGAACGAATACTCATGATGAGGTGCATTAAATAAAGCGATCCCTTTATTTTATTAATCGAAATTTATAAAAAATTATTGAACAAATACTCATGATGGATATTATATTAAAATATACAATAAGAATTTTTTAAAAAGAAAGAAAGAAAATTGCAAGCAAGATTATTGTAAATTGTATCTATGTGCATGCATGTAGTAGATGAGCGTTGAATGTGACAGATCATCATGCACAAATTTTAGACGTCTGTCAAGGTATATTCATAGTTAGCTTTTTCCTTGCATTTTCGGGAATCAGCTTTTTGAAATAAACAGCTCATTTATTTTTAACAGCGGAACAAATGCAAACTTTCAGTATATGCTTTCAGAATACACATATGCAAATTATTGAGTAGGAACTTTATTAAAAATTAAAAAGTCATATATCTATTTATCTTAAATTATATTAACATTTTTTTATATCAAAATATTAATACGTCATTTTTATTTAATAACAATTTCTTTAAAAAATATTAAAATTGTCTTTAGTCATTTAGTCTTACTTTTTATGTTAGATATCAAATTAATAATTAAATATAAGACAGAAATGTTGCATTTACAATAATGTACCAACGCAATGATATATTTATCATCAAAATATGAATGTTATTTTGTGCCCTCTCAATCTGAGAATAAAATATTAAAATGTTGCTTTTCTGCAAAAACGATATAAAATTCGTGATATTATTTGTCCAATGCAACGCAAATAACGTCAATTTATTCAATATCTATCACTGATGTAGCAGCAAAACGAAATACTCGGATAAATATGTACGGAGCTATCTTCATTCATATCGAAGCGTACAGCATTCACTACTTTCCCTGCAGCACAAAAATGATGGACAAAGAAATAGAGAGAGAGAGAGAGAGCGCAGTATCCTCAAACATCCGTCATGCAAAAGGCAACGTCGTAACAGCTCGCAGCAGATCAGCGAGGGCAAAAAGGAACTAAGTCTCTTTAAATAAAGTCTCAAGCGATGACACAAGGAAAATTCACGACTACTAACTTACTTTTACTAAAATCCTCCCCTCGCGCGAGCATAAACTTTTAGAGTCTCACAGTTTACATCAAGGCGCTGCTGCGGCGCGCTCGTATCTGCTCACATTTCACCTCTTCGGTGCTCTCGCGGAAAAGCCGAACTATCCCTCACGAACTCTTTCCACGTATCTCTCTACATGTACACGTACGGCCGGCGCCGCGAGGCGAGGGACCTTAGGCGGTAAGGCGCGCCCGAGCTCTCCCTATTTATTCTATTACATTTGGAAACGGTGGTCGTAAAAAAAAAAAAAGAAGAAGAAGAAGAAGAGCGTAAACCGCGCGAGCGAAAAGCCGTGAAAAAAAGTTTCCTTTTCTATTTCTTTTTTCTTTTTTTCTTTTTTTAACAGCTTGGGTCCCTCGCGCGAACGACGAGGTGTCGGAGATCGGGAGAGAGCTCGAGTACAGAGTCCGCTCAGCCAGGGCTGCGCGCTTTAACTGAAGGGACTTGGATCTCGGCGAGCGCGCACCGCCGGTATCCGACGAACCCCCTACTTCCCTCTCCCTCTCTCGCTCGCGCGCGCAGAGTCGGTTAGTAGTTGTATTCCCTGGCGCCCACACTCTTGCTTTCTCTCTCTCTCTCTCTCTCTCTCTCTCCTCTCTCTCTCCCCGTTGCGACGCCTGGCGACTCCTTTGCCTTGTATCGTTCCGCTGTACGCAACCGAAGAAAGAGAGAGAGAGAGAGAGAGATCGGGAAAAAGAAGAAGAAGAGAGAGAGAAAGAGCTGTGTAGCCGTTGAGTCGCCGCATAAAAGTCTACATTGCTCTCCTGGTACATTGTCCAAGTTTTTCTGATTAATCTGACATTTTTCGAGAGTTTTGCGTCGGAGGCAGTGAAAGAGAGGAAAAAAAAGTCAACGAGTTGGGAATGTGACGGATATTGCAGATGACAAACAGGTCTTTGGAATTTATTCTGCGAAGCGCTATGTTTTCCTTTTTTTTTCCTTTTATTGCGATTGATTTTTACGCAAACACATTGAGATCACGGAAAAAAAACGCGACCGGATAAATAAAGCTTGCTTTGGTAACCTGAACCTTAAGTTGTTTCGAAAGAAAGTTTACTGGGCTTTTCAATTTACTAGATAAAATGTAAAAAAAATTGTACCTAATAAAATGTTTTTTTAATTAAAACTACACCGGCGTTAAAGTATTTGCATAATTATCGTATCATCAAATAACAAGAGGATAAAGTATATTTTTTATAAGGGTTTTAAGTATATATAATTCTTTTAAAGCATATAGAATGGATTAACTTTGATAGTTCGAATTACGAACTTTGAGAAAGTGGGAGTCTAACAATGCTCAATCAAGTTGTTAAAAATCGTTAGTTTACGACATTTAAATCTAGGGCATCTGAGTAAAGACTCTTTCCTTTAGTCGTGGCAGAGCTGAAATCAACACGGCTTGAAGTAATTTAGTAGAACAGAAGCTAGATTTTCATAATTTCAGTAGAAAAAGGCGGCTGTGGTAAGGCGGCAGTACAGATACAACTCGTTTATAATTTTATCAATTTTCGCCACAATCTCAATTTTCTGAATCGATATGACAACTTGAATTTAATTCTTATCGTCTTATTAATCTAAAATGGGTCTTATCAGATGATCTTTGTTACGGTAGTCTTTGCCATTTTATTACAATAAAATTTTGTATAATATTACTACAACATTGTATCAAATTTATAAGGCACAGTTAAATTCATATTGGAGGAACTAATTTGAAATATAAATGTCCTATTAAATTGACGTACAATTTGGTATTTATGTAAAGCATACCTTTAATAATATTTATTACTAACAATTAATAAAGTCTATTCAACAAATATATTCATTTTAGTAAAGTATATTATATTTTATTGTTACAATATATTGTTTAGTTGTTTCAAACTCGAATGCATTAATAAAGACTAGCATTCATAAAATTAAATGTTAAACTACTGTCATCTCTGGTATTTATTTTACAAATCATAATTAGAGTTTTACAAAGCTTCAAAAATGCAGCCTATATTTTCAAATTATGCTTTAAAAAATATATTTATTTGTTTACTTAATAATTCGTTTTTAATAAATGAAAAATTTTAAATTTACAAACTTATTACAAGTAACATTTATTACAAATAAATTTTGCTTTAAAATCTAAGAACACTAAGTCTCACTTATTAATTGCATTGTTTTATATTTTTTATACTATTTATTGACTACCAAAACTAGAATTTATTGTTAGTCACATATTATTTATGTTACTTGCAACATTAAATAAACGAACAAAAATTTAAAAAGATTTTTTTTACTTACAGTGCAGTCCAGCTTCGACCAAAATAATCTTGTAAGCCTTTCAAAATGCTTACATAATAAACAAATTTAATGGTTCTTGAATTCTGTGATCAGCTTCCTGTAACTTAAAAAAAACAAAGAATCAATTTCTTTTGTAAATTTTAAAGAGTTTTTATTTAAAAAAGAAATATTTATCTAATTCTGCTTCCTGAGGGATTCTTCTACAACGGCATGCTTTTGCTGGTTTTTTTCTGTGCCTTTGCACGTTAACTATCACCTGATCAGCTGATAGACAATCAATGCCTTCTTCTCACTGATTCTTCTTTTCTTACTTTCCTTCTTCCTCTTTTGCGATTATTGGCACCAGACTTTTGTTTTCCGTTGTACCTTTGCTGCTTACTGACCATCAACCGGTATGGTCGTAGATCGCAGCATACAAGAATTTGCATTTGCAATGCTGATGTATATCAATAACTATGCGACGCAGCCAGCGGGAATTTTAAATTTAAGGGAAGCCCGTTACGGTTACTGCAATCTGACAGATAGTAGAATATTTATAAAACAATTTAAAAACTTTTCAAATTACTATAACTTTTATTTTTTATTTAAATTAATTTTTTAAAAATAAAAATTGAAATAATAATTGTTACTGATTACAAAATAAAATCATTTGTTATTCGACTAGAAGATCTCTCTGTAATTGACACATTCTAAGCCAAGCGAGCACGGCGATTGCAAGGATCATCCGGGGCCGCGATTTTATTTATCAATGACGTTCGAACGTCAGTAAAAGATAAATGCGCGGGGTGAGACGCAAGTAGCTCTCACGGATGCCGAAAGCCAAAAGCGCTTGTTTCCATGGAGAAAACAAGCTCTCCTTTTTTTCTTTTTCAGCAACCATTTTTTATCATGAAGAGGATCACTTTTAAAAACGTCTTTGAACCGTCAAGACTTAGAAATAAATCTTCGTTTAAAAAAATCGAGTTTAGTTTGCTCTTTTTGTTCATCCTTTCTGAGCGCGAGCTACGAAGTAGCAACAATAATATTATTAGAAAAATTTAATGATAGAAATATTTATCATTTTTATCTTTTAATTTATTTTTGTTTTTAATTTATTCTTTTTAAGATTTAAAGTTTAACCGCTCATTAAGCCGTTGAAATGTTTAAATTTCGAATAAAATTTAAACATAGTGAAAACTATATCTGACCATCACTGCATTTTGAGTTTTTCACAGTTTTATCGTTTAATTATTAATTTAACAGGGTTAGATTTTCAATTTATATAGTTTATTTAAATTCTATTTTAATCTATTTAATCTACATTATTTAATTGAATTTATATACTTTATTTTTTTCTTTGTAATTATTAATTGTTATTTTACACAAAGATTTTTTTTCGTTATAATTATTGATTATTATTTTACACGTAGATTTTTTTAAATAATTTTTTAAATAGATTTTAAAAGAATTTAAATTGATTTTTTAAAGATTATTATTTCATAGTAAGAATTTTTTTTGTACTTATTAAACATATTTTAAAGACTTAAAGATGATTCAGGATAGTTTTAGTTTATCTACAAATTTGAGCTGTCAGGTTGATTCTCAGGAAAGCCCCGATGAAAGTGTGCAAACTATAAGTGATAGCATTTATGTTTGTATAGAGATTTTACAAGCAAAAGGAATTCTACTTAAAGATAAGACAGAACTTCCTTTGAGTCAGGCAATTTCATTAGGAAATGAGATAGGAAATTTAATTAGTAATTTCATTGACACTGGTTTGTCAATCGAAAATCAGTTATTCCATTCTGATGAACTCGTTGAGTGTAATAATACAGGATGAAGTAAAGACAGCAATCCTGATACAGATGTTGTAATGGGTAAATTCATTTTTTTTATAAAAGTTGCATTTTTAATTTACACATATTATTTTACTTGAAATTACTTTTTAGAATTCTCACAGCCTTCAAGTCAATCATCCGTTCAATCTTCATCATGTGACTGTGAATCTGAAGCTAAAAAAACTAAAACTAATCAGGTTGTTCCTCTGCAACATAAAATAAAAATAGTGAATTTACATAGAGAACATCCAAATTGGAAATTTGCCACATTAAAAATGCACACAGGAAAATCTTTAACAAGAATGGATGAATTACAAAGGTAGAAGAAAGAAATAATAAATGGTGGTACAAGATTTGACAAAAGTTATATCATTAAAAAGTGGACGTAAAATGAATTTTGTGAAGCTCGCATAGAAAATGTTCCTATTACAACAAGAAATCTTCAGGAATGGGCTTTACAAGCAGCGCAACAATTTATTCAAGACTCTAGCGATTTAAAATTTTCTGCGTCATTAGCTTGGACGACTAGATTCAAACAAGAGTATGGTATAAAGCAAAGGAAAGTTACGAGGTATATTAAAACTATAGAGTATAAATCACTTGATGATTTAGAAAAATCAGCTGCAATTTTTCAAGCAGAAATTAGACAAATCACCAGTACACATAATTTAGATTTTGTATTCAATACCGATCAGATGGGATGTGAATGCAGACTCACTGTTGATCGTACTCTTGAACATATTGGCCAAAAAATAGTTAATGCTTATATTGGAGACATCGACAAAGTCACTCATTCATACACAACGCAATATACTCTTACGGCTTCAGGAAAATTATTACCTAAAGTCTTTTTGTGCTTTCATGAAGTATCTGGAAAGTTTGGTCCTAGAGTACAAGCCCAAATGGATTCATGTAAAGAGCAATATAAAAATGTTGAAATATTTTGTTCAAAATCAGGCAAACTTACTACTTTTTTTTCACAGTACCTGCATAGTATTTCACAGCCATATGTAAAAGAAGAAAATTTTACAAAAATTTTTAATATTAGATACCTGAAGTGCACAAAAAAATGCTGCACTTTATGAAAGTTTTTAAAATTCTTCTGGAGAAAGTTCTTGCTCAGTTAAATTTATTCCACCAGGATGCACTATGTTCTGCCAACCTCTTGATACCTACGTCCACAGACAAATAAAGATATTTATGCACATTTTTAATAGAACAAAAAAGTCATCTTAATTCTCATGAAGATGCTATTAGAATTCCCTCTATTGTTCTACAACAACTGTCAGCACCAATATTTAAAAGTATGCTGGAGTACTCCTGATTTGCTGCCAAATTAATAACACAGACGTATTTCCTCACGTTATTGAAGTAAACTTCAGTTTACCAAAGTCTGCAACTTGTAATTGTACAGCTGTTGCAATTATCAAATGTTCATGGTGCAGAGAAAACTTCTGCTTTCCATGCTTTTATGATGCTCACCATCATGCAAATTGTAAATTATATTTTAGAAATATCTTTTAATAATAATTTATTTGTTTTATATTCTATTTAATTATCTATTAAATTCATTATATATAATAAACTATCATTTCTTACTCAACTGCAATTATTTAAGCACGTATTTTAAAATGATTTTATTACTATATAATTACGGGAATTTTCCTTTGGCTGCAGAATATCTCTAAAAATCTGT
>JAWWML010009819.1:0-31400 GCA_035047165.1 Ormyrus rosae | reverse complement strand
TCTCCAGGTTAGTATACAATATAGCAATTTTTAATAAAAATTATAGGAATTTTTACTTAAACTTTTTTCTCCGTGCACTGATAATAAAATTGGAGTAATTCACTTTGAGAATTAATGGGTGTTCGAATTCGTACGACTGTATATCTAAGCACTGCGTTCTATTATACACGACACTGCAAACAGCAAGAATGTAATAAAGCTGGATAAACAAGGGAAGTGCAACTACCGTGACAATTACCTAAGTATCGCTGAAATTCGCATGCAGAATCAACTGCCGTCTATTGAAAGCTTCAGTGAATTAACGCTTCAGCGATTTATGTTTGTGTCGCTCGAGTTCACTAATTCAACTCATTGATTTGACATCTACGGACCGAAGAGCTTAAGCTACAAAGTTATTCAATTAACTTGCAGTAAATGATGTTGACTGAATAGTCAATCAAAAGTCTGAATAGATAAACTGAAAAAAATAATACAGCTTCTTGCAGTAATGAGTATATAGTTTCTTATTTCCGCTTATTTAATAATCAAATTTTCAAAGCACAAATCTAAATATTATTTCAATCGTCTCTTACCACACCGAAAATAATCATCCTCCCCAAAAAACCGAAAGGTTTATTGCATTTTTCTGTCCTCCGGCAAAAATAAATTCCCTCCCCCGTCTATCTCCCCATCTTTTTCAAGCCAGACCCGGTATTTTTCAATTTTATTTAACCGATAAAAGCTCTTTTTCGCCAATACGTATATCGGCGCGTATCCAAGTACGCAGATTAATCAAATTGAATAGCCGCAGAGAGAGAGATAGAGAGGCGAGCAGCTGCTCCACAAACTCTCCCTCCATTACGCGCTCGAATAAAAAAAAAGGTAAAATCATCGCGACGCCCGCCGCGCGTCTTTTCATCCTCGGAGCGGCGAGACAAAAGAGAAACGTCCGACTCTCCGACTTTGGAGAGTCACGAGAGGAGCCGCCGCTCGGAATAACTTCCGGGAAAATAATTCAGCGGCCGCCGCGGCGCGTCGGACGACGCCGACGTAAAGAGGGATCCGCGGCTCGAATCGCCGTCGTCGCGCGCTTTATTTCGAAATGCACTGGAAGATTCATCGCGGACCTCTTTCTCCCCCCCTTTAACCTTCGGTCCGTTCGATTGGTTTCGCTTGAAAATTTTACGCGGCCGCGACTTGGGGCGCGACGGTGTGTGTTTTTCGCCTAAGTGGGTCATTCGGCTGGAATATATTGCTTTTTGCGCGACATTTTTCTCTCGCTGCCTGGCGCATATTCATGAGCGGTTAAAGAGTTGATTAAAGTTTCCCGAGCATTGATCCGTCTGACTTTTTGACTCTTTCATGCGCCCCCCCCTCTCTCTCTCTCTCTCTCTCTCTCTCTCTCCGGTGCTTCCAGCTGCGGTTGAATAAGTGAAAGACGCACGGCGTCAGTCCGCGAAAATCGATATACTTTATACTCCAATATTTAGAGGGCTTGAATTTCATTTCGACCTCGATTAAAATATTCACCGGCGATACCTCCGCTGAAATTCTCTCTCACAATCAGAGCCTCCGCTCGATTTCTCCCCGAATCACCGGAAGCTGGATGCGGCTCGGTGTGTCGCGGCGGCTCGTCTCGTTCCTCGGCGGCATTAGCCACCCTGATGATGCACTAACTGACGCGGCGGCTCGGCTTTGAAGCGGCGGCCGGCCGTCGAAAGTATATACCCGCCAGGCGGAAAAAACGGCAAAAAGCGAAGAAATGCGCTTCCGCTTAGAGGCTGTCGCTGGAAATGCGGATAGTAACGGTTCAAAGTGCGCTTCGTTTTTCTCTTTTTTTCTCTTTTTTTTTATTCGAGGTACGCAGAAGGAATTCTTAGGTGAGTACGGAGGCTCGCTTTTGTTGGGGATGATAAGGAACTGTAAATATGTTTTTTACTTGTTTGATTAGAGAGCTTTTGATGATAACTGTAAACACGTACTGGGATTTAATTAATTGGGCTCGCGGTTGTGCGTTACGAAGGTAAACGAATTGAAATATCAATTCGGCGACTGTTTGACGTGCAAACTTTTTAATTTTAAACTACTCCGGCGCCTTTTTTTTAAAGAAGAACTTTTAGAGTGCCTCGCCGCTTCCGGGTAATAAAATTGATTACAAGTTTCGTTGACATTTACAAATTAGATAATGAACTTATGATTATACACTACTCTATTAAATTGCACGCTTTCGAGTGCTCGCGAACGAACTTTCTGTCAATATTAGTTCGAAAAACTAACGTAGAAACTCTAGAAACTTTAGACATCACCGGTGATTACATCAGCTTTATATTTTCCCAATATACAACGAGCAATACAAAATCGTTCCCGAAGCCCTCAAGAACAACACAGCGAGACCCATTCGATTTCCTCCGCCGATGCATCAAACCGTTTTTTCTCTCCGATATCATTTCGCTCGAGACGAAATTTCGCTCGGATACATTTTCGCACGACTCCCGACTCTCTCGGGGAATGCATAATCCACAAGCGGCCGCCGCCGCGCAGATAAATCCGTTAGCCGTATACATATACACACGCGTTACAACGGCCGTATCGCCATTAGGAATCGCTGCACTTACCGGCAATTCCAGATTATGTAAAGAGCTGCGCGCGTATCACTTTTCCGTGGCGCGTATAAATCGCGAATTAAACGTATTTCTCCGTGCGCTAAATCATATCGACGGGCTCGCGGAAAAAAACCGTATATATCGCCGCGTCGAATCGGCGGAGGTTCGCGGCCTACGGAGCGCGAGAAAAATCTGATATCGGTACTGCGTCGAGCTCGAGGAGGAACGGACCTGGGTGGAGGGACTTTCTTTCGGGGGGGAAACTGGTGATTTGATCTTCTCGTGCGTCTGCGGTGTTGTTGTTCTTACGGTACGTTTCAATTGTCGCGTTGGCAATCGATAAAAAGCAAATGGTTTATTAAAAATTTAAGAAAAATCATTTATAATTTACAAAAGTCGATCGAGAAACATTGAAATGAAAGAGTTCCAAAGTTCAAAAGATAACAAAATCAAGAATACGGCACAAAGTCCCTCGGATTTCCTGGTCTACCAACGAAAAAAAGTTCCTAATTGGAAATCAAACCGTTCGCGCCACAAATCATATCGACCGAAAAAAAATCTCCCGAGCCGCGAGCCAAAACCCCCCATTTTTCTACCGAACCTGAAAATCGTCATTTTTCTCCTCCCCACCCGCTTCCTCCCGCTCTCGCCAATCAGCTCTTTTCCCTCCGCTCGTTCCCACAGCGTGCACAGGTGCACAAAGCCCGCGGGAGTCCCCCGATAAATAAATCGCGGCAGGCGCTGCCCGGTGCTTATCGGGTGCCGATCTCTCGAGCTTCCGTCCCCCCTCCCCCTCCTCCTCTCCCCCCTGCTTTGCGTAATGAGCGATAAATAATCCGGGAAAAAATGACGCGCGTCGATCGGGGCGCTTTTTGCCGCTCTCGGCGCGCGTATATACACGGGGAGCGACGGCACAATCATTCGCCGCGCGCGGTAATTTACGACCGGCTGAATTCGGACTCATTAGGGGCCGCGAGTTATATGGGGATCAGTGGAGCAGAGCTTACGTGCGTGCGAGAGGGGGGGTGGGGGTATTAAGGGACGCTGCTGCCGATCGTTATCGGCCTCTCCGAGAGGCGCGCTTTTTTCGGACGCCGGGAGAGAGAGAGGAATCTCGTTGTTTTGCGGGAGGGATGCTGCTGCGCTTGTAAGAGGTGGTTGCGGCGCGGGCTTTGCTATATGCGTACACGCTGACATTTTTCTGCATTCCGGCGCGGTGGATCTTTGCTCGGGCTTTTCTTTTGAGCATCGGGGGCGCTTTAACGATGCGCGTTCGTTTGAGTTTTCTGGAAGAGATCGAATTTTTGAGGCACTGTTTCGTTCGAAATGAGCTTTTGAGGAAAGAAGGATCCGAAGTATTTTTCCTCCAAAAAAGACAATAAGGAAATACCATCAGATTGATTTGACGTTTAACAAACAGAATCTTCAAACATCTTTGAAAGCTTATTCACCATCGGAACATTCTCATTTCACTTTGCTCCATCCTCGGGTTTATTTTCTAGAATCGCATTCTCTTATTTCATCTCCACTGAAAAGTGCTTGTCTCAAAGAGGTGTAAAATTTCTCCGATACCAACGTCGGTATTCCACCCGGCGTCGCAATACGCGAAACTTTATTCCCAAGTCATTTTTCAAACACATCACCTAAAAACTTTCAAACTCCCACTCCGACGTCCCGCCGGTATAACCGCGCGCTCATTTCACCTCCTCGCACTCGATAACTTAAACAACAACTTATCATTATATCCACCTAGTTGTACGTCGAAACGCCGAACAGTCGAGCACCGCAACCCCGTTCCTCGAATCCACCTGTCGAATATATATATATATCTTGAGCCTCCATCACCACCGGCAAAATCCTCGTTACTCAAACGCACGACATAACTTTACCACCAGCCGTCCGTGGCCCGCCGAATCAGATCCCCGGGCCGCCTTCCGTGAGACAGCAACCTCCTCGGCTACACCGGACTCGACAATCGCGTACACACCTATACACGTATATATACATCGCGGTCGCGCCGAAACCGAAAGTCGCGGTCACGTTCGACGCTTGGCGGTTGAAAAAAAAGGCTCTCTCTCTCCCGGGGGCAGCTAAGCGTGACAGGTGCGCTGTTCTCTCTCTCTCTCTCTCTCTCTCGCGAGTCGCCGGTTACCGTTGCCCGCGCGCCTCGCTCTGCTCGCCAATTATGCAACGCGCGCGCGCGCGCGCGGCGAACGAGCTCGCGGCCGAGAGAGAGAGAGAGAGAGCTTTACGAGCCGAGCCCGGGTCATTACCTGCCCGGCCGAGTCGCCTGCATTCTGCGCGCCGTAAGGCTCGGTACACGATTTTCAGAGAGCGGAGGCTGAGTAGAGGACACAGGGAGCAGGGCCGACGGGGAGTTTCGGTGTTATACGCGCGTTCGGGGAGTGAGAGATTGGTGGCTGGATTTTCGGAGGCCGAGGGGAGCTTTTGACGAGAGGCTTATCGCGCGGAGAGGCGATCGGTGAAACGTTCGAGTTTATTGGAGTGCGCGTCGAATGTTTCGTTTTATGTTATACTCGACGGTCAATAATTCGTGGTTACTGTTTTATGCACAATAAATAGAGCTTAAAGGCATAATATTTGATGTTACATATTCATACATTACATCGGCAACAACGAGATTTACAAAGCCCGAAGTGGACAATCATTTAGCTCACATAAATTTTCAACGCAGCTCGACACTGCCGTCAATTCTACCCGACATCCTATAACGACCCCCATCCACCTGTAATCCCAACGACATTCGCCGAAATCTCAGCCTCCCGAGCGGATCTCCCAAGATATCCCCCCGTGAATCACGTCCCCGTCAGACCCGAATTCAATAACCCCGCTCGCGCGTATTCCCCCCCCTCGCGACTCTCGCTCTCCATCTAAAACTGCTAACGCACCTCAAGCTGCCTCGGCAGCCCGAACGTAGGCGGTTGCGCGAGGCATTGCTCGCTGACTCGGCACATAATGCGCGCGTATATATATACATAGGATCGCGCGCGCGTAATGTATGCATATCTCCTGGAGAGAGAAAGAGAGAGAGAGAGAGAGATAGGCTCGCGCGCTGCACCTGCTCTCGGCAAACGAGCGCCTCCTCCTCCTCCTCCTCTTCTTCTCTTTTTCTCCCCGTTTGCTCGTTTTGCATATTCGTCTAGTCGGCCGCGGGGGGAGGGGGGAAGAGGCAGCTCGGAAAGAATCAACTCGTAGGAGAGGGATGACAGGATGCGAGGCAGGCTTGTAATAACGACGCGCGATTAGCTCGTTAATTAGCAGGCGAGAGAGGGAGAGAGAAAGAGATTGCCTTTCCGTCAGTGCGGAAATCTCGTTATGAATTGCTCCGACGATAAATGATGCCTGTTTTTCGAGAGGGAGGGTGTTTGAATTCCGATGCACCGACGCTCGAGACCTTGGATGCATGCGCTTCGTTTGAATGTCAACGGTGGGATACGGAGACGCGTGCCTTGATGCCGGATTGATTTGAAGAATTTTCAATTTTTATCATTGAATTATTAGATATTGTTAAACGACAAAGACGTTAAGCAGTTGGGTTTGGCATGAAAAGTGACAAAGAATTTTTATTAACTGTGACTACCACTCCAATCTGAGAAACTCTATTATCCAATGATATGTTATTGTGCTCGATAAACCTGAGGTATTTAATAAAGCACTACTACGCTCAAAGAGCCTCAAACGCATAAATACACTCGTCAACTCGCAACACAAAGTTTCAGCCCCGATAAATCCAATTATGCCGACTGAACGTAAGCAAATCGAGAGCTTTGCTCGAATCCCCCCCGCGGATAATAAGCCAACAGACACATCTCGCGAATCTCGCGAGAGCCTCGAACCAGCGCTCGAGAGCGCGATATTATACCCTTATACTTGTCGCGCGGCAGCGACAATAGAAACCGGAGCAGCGCGTATAATATATAAATAAGCGAAAAAGTCTCTCTCCGCACAAAATGGGAAGGGGGGGGGGGCGAAAAAGAAAAGGAGAGGAGAGAAGCGAGAACTCGGCGCGTTCCCTTTGTGGGAAATGAAACGGTCGCCCCGGAGATCGCAGATATAATACACGGCGAATATCGCCGCCGCGCGCAGATCGGATTGAGGGAAATGCACCGGGGAACATTGAGATATTATACGCGCGCTCGCGCGCCTTTGATTTATTTCGGCGATACGACACAATGGGGCCAGTAGCACCCCGGGAAACACTTATTTTAACTAATGACTCGGCTGGATCGCGATCAATTCCTCGGAGGATATATGTATATAGTTTGCGAGTTCCTCTGTGGGAATGGGCTGTTAAGTAACTTAAAATCCGATTAATTAAGACCGCTTGGCGTTCCTGCGGATTTTTCAGTAGTTGAACAAACGGCAATCTTGAATTCTTTGTTGAAAGTAGGTTAGAGTTTTTACAAATAAATGTATTTAACCGAGGAGTATAAATCTTTTTTTTTTGTGCGAAAAATTGAGAAATACATTTATCAATGGTTAATAAACTATTCGAAAACTTTATCGCAATGTTTCTTTATTCCTGAAAGATTTGCCAAGAGCATCCATCGCAATGTTTCTTCCCCCACAATATTTCTCCAACGAATCAAACGAGACTGCACACGATATCGTACTAAAACTATCCGTCAACCATCACGCAGCCATCGCAAAATTTCTCCTCGGACCCCACTTATTTTAATTGAAATCGAAAGTCGACTCCAGATTCGCATCAAAGTCCAGCAGCCAATAACTGCGACAAGTCCCAGAGAGAAAGAGAGAGAGAGAGAGAGAGAGCGTCGCAGGGGTAGCCAGCGACCAGCTTCCGAGTCAGATAACTCGGGTCACTCCGGCGCTCGTAGATCAATAAAGCCGATATACACCGCGGCGAAAGGAAAGTCCGTCGCCGCTTTTCCGCGCGTCGGAGAGAGAGTTTTGAGGAAGTGTCGCCGCGCGGACTCTTGTGGGTCATAGGGTCATAAGATTAGGCCAGAAAACGGAGAAAGGCGATTGCCTCTTCCGAGAGGAGGACATTCCGCGCTCGTCATCGCCTTTCGAATCCGGAGAGAAACGTGGACGACGAACAATGCGTCAGCCGGGGGGGAGAGGAGGATGATGATTTAGCGCTGCTCGCTTTGACGGAGAGGAGCTTTGACAGAGACGACTTTTCCGTCGAGTGGCTGCTGGAATATATTGTTTTGACGCGAGCGAAGAGAAGTTCATTTAAAGGATACGCGGACTCTCTTGACGAGTTTTTCTTTGAACGTCGAAGGTGGGGACGATAATGAAAGGGAGGCTGCTGAAAAGGAGGACGCGACGTGTACATTTGTCATTATTTGCCTCCGTTTTTTAATGTTCAACTCGTTTTTGCACTTTCGCGTGTCTTTTGCGACTACTCCCTTTTGTGCTTCGTCTCTCGCGCTTTCTTTTTCCGGCTTTTCGACGCCGACAAGCTTGATGCCTTTCAAGCTCAGTCGAGCTCTAAGCTTTTTCTTGTATCTTATTCTATTTCGTCGCTGAATTAATGCTTTTTTCTCGTAATGAGAAGCTTGGAGCAAATTCGAAAATGTGGAATAGATTATCTTTTGAATTATTAAATAAACAAATAAAACTTGGCTGTTTTTCAAGTTTATACACTCGCACTTCCACTAGAAACATGTAGTTTCATTTCCAAATCATTAAGGTCCATCGTTCTCAATAAAATTCTCTAAAGAACCCTAGTAGAAATCTCACTCCATTTTTGAAGTAGTTAATGGGCAGTTTTAAACGAAACCATTAAGGGGAGAAAAATGTGTCCATTTTTCGCCCGTTAAATTAAACGTTTTTTCCGGTCTTTTTAAAGCATTAAAAATGGAATTAATTTTGCAATTGTTAATTTTTTCGGTATTTTCAAGCTAGTTATATTGGCCAATTTATATACCTAGAAAATATAGTAAGCTGCTTCTTTCAATTTACATAAGCTATCCATAGTATTTAGACGCTTTTTACTACATTACTAAATAACTAAGAACGGAGAGTTTTTCTTTTAGTAAACTGCCTAAAAACTAGCAATTCTTCATGGCCGTTTTACAGATCGAAAATTCCACTAGGGAACCAATCCCGCCGAAAAATTCCAACAGATTCACTCCCCATCCAGAGAGCTCATTAGAATTTCCAACCAACAATTAATCAGAACGTTAAAACACACGAGCCCTCCGCCGCTCGCGAAAACAGCGCTAAGAATCGCCGGCAACACGCAATTCAAATTAATTTCGACGAGAGCGAGAGAGAGAGAGAGGACGCAGCAGCCGCGCGCCCCGGCAAAATCATCAATATTCATTAACGATAATGCAGCCGGGCGGCAGTATCGCAATAACTGCCGAGCCCATTAGCATATTCAGCCAGGGGAATCATTGCGGCCGTGCACTGCACCGAAAACGTATGCATTTCCCCGGATATAAAGGCGCGCGCTCTCCGCGTTCCGCCGCGTAAAATTTCATGCCTTCCGTAGGCGGCGATAACCGGGCGAATGGACCCGCCGGGGAAAAATGGCCCGAGGGGGGGAGAGACTGCCTTCTTACTTTATTAATGAAGAGCGGGAACAATGAGGGCTGGGAACGGCGGGGTCGTCGGGAAAAGAAAGCGGTTTCGAGAGCTTTGTTTATTTAGATGTGGGGAGGCTTGAATGTATTGGGTGTGTTTCGAGTACCACTTTGACGCCGTGAATTGTTAATGGATTGATTTAACAAATTGTTGCTTTGTGTGTTGTTGAATGTGCACTGTTATTGCTAATGGATTCTCTGATGTTTCAATTATTAAGTATTTAAGGAGCATTTTTTAATGACCTACTTTACGTCCAGACGGTTCGTAATATTATTTGTCTTTTTTTTATAGTATCTATATTTTTTTTTTTTATAGTCTCTGTCAGGTGTTGGAGTATTAAACTGAAAATGTGAGTTTATAATCTACTTGGACAACCTTTGTTTCGGAACTTGTTTGTTTTAAACAGTTAATACATACATGAGTTTTATAAGTAACTAATCTAAATGATAATTTTTATATAATTTACATTTATATAACTTTCTTTTAATCTATCTAAATACATCTGTTTATATGATACATAACATAATGTTTTAAAGTAACAAAATATATTTCAACGCAATATTTACCTTTCCAAATACACACCCCAACAGATTAAAGATTGACACTCTGCCATTCGTTTCGGAGCAACTCTTACGCCTGCAGTGATCTATTAATAACCTTCACGGAGTTACAAAAATGCCCTCTTTCCTCTCCCCGCGTACAGCTCTAATATTAATTACACATCTCTCCGCGCGCAAAAAGGCGCGCAGGTCCATCCGACTTTTCAGCGCCTCTCCGACCGACCGACCGAGGGGAACGAGGAAGTAATTTGTCATCGTTGCTCGGAGCACTGCGCGACTCCGCGCGCAGAGAGCCACTCCGGCGGAACGATCGACAGGCAGGCGGGCAGCGGCTGGAATTCAATTCGCCTTGAACTTGGATTCAAAAGGCGATCGCGCGCTTGCCGCATCGCCTGCCCAGCTCCAGATTCATCAATTTGCGCGAGCGCGCGCAAGGAACAATGGCCGTCATTGTTTCCCGCGAGGGGGGGTGTGCAGGAATTTTCGCGAATGTATATCGACGCGGGCGCATCGTTAGCTCTCTCTCTCTCTGGAAAAGCGGCAGAAAACTCTCCTGGCAGTGAGAAACGCCCCGGGCCCGAGAGAGGAAGAGCGGGAGATCGCCGAGCCGCGATAACATTGTTGCGGCTGACGATTTTTTCCAGATGCGTAATATGCTCGGAGGAGGGGGGAGGAGGTATTTGCATGAGACCTTAGGAGGATGCTAAGCGCGATAACGCAGGAACGCAGCTTTTAATATACGAAATTTTATTACGGAAAGTCGGCGGGGGGGAGAGGAAAGTATACACGCCGGGGGAGTGGATTGTACGCCGTGTGTGTGTACATATATTAGCTAACAATCGTCGCGAGTTTTTTATTTTCGTGAGAATGACCTTAAAAGTCGAAATTAAGTATGACTTGATTTAATAATGAGAACCTTGCGACACGGTAAATCACGTTGCAAAGTCAAATAGTCATTGCATTCCAATAATGGTAACGGGTACATTATGCACTAAATTAATAATGATTGAAAGGTATTGTCGATGAATCATGCCTATCAGAATAGTGCGATACTTGAAAGCAGTAATAAGCACTTTTTAAAACATTGATTATACGTAATAAAGGATACGTTTAATTATTGTAATCAGTTTCACAATTCGTCACTCATTGTCAGCGATGGTTGTACAATCTATTTTACATCCGCCAGATGAAACGGCGGACAGGTGCATACAAGATTCTCCGTGCACTTAATACTTAATACCCGACGTGCAGGCGCACTCGCTCATCCATCCACACACCCAAACGAGCGACGCGCTAATTAATCAGCCCTTAAAACCAAAGAGCGCAAAAAGCCCCCGGCTAAGAAGCCACTGAAAGAATGACTAATGGACTTTATTGCCCATCCCCCGTTCGCGAAGATTAATCCCCGTAAATATTGTAATAACGAGCTCTCCGCGCGGGGCGAAGCGAGGGCAAAGCTCGGATGTCAACAGACGGCGAAACATCGATATCCCTTTGAACGAGCTAATCAGGTCGCCGTCCGCGACCGCGAAATCCAGCCGCGTCCTCGCCGAAAGAATCGGCCCTCATCGGTCGCGGGCCGGCGGGTTAATCGCGCGGCTTACGGAGGGAGGAACGCACAAAGTGCGCCGCGGCCGCAGCCGCGGCTTTTACGGCCGCGGACGCTTGCGAAGCTCTCGGCCAGTTTTATATATACGCAGCTCTCGGCCCGTCGATCAACGCGAAAATATATGGATTGTTTAAGCTACTTCGCGGCGGGGGGATCGAACGCGCGCCTAGGCGCGTAATAAGAAGGCGCAAAGGCGCTCGGGCGTAATAAGCGAGAGAGCGCGTCTGCTCCTCTTCGGACGATAATTCATCGTCGCGCGGCGATTGATCGCGGCGGGGACTGGATAATAATTAATGCGCGCGCCGGCGACGGAGCGAGTGTCGCGGTTTCGGCGGACGTGTACGCGTAATTACGTCGTTGGCGCTGTCTATCTCTCTCTCGCTCCCCGGTGCACTTACGGATGGGCTTTTGTATGGTCCTTTTTTTTCTATATCGGGGGTCGATTTTTGCGCGGTCAGAAATTTATTTATGTCGAGCGATATATGTTCTAGCGGGGTTTCTTTTTGTTTTTCGAATAAAGTTTATGATAGCTGTTACTTGTGGTTGTACTATTATTGAGGAAATACTATTGTACATGCAGGAACTAGTGATCAATATACCAAAATACATAATGTGCCATGTCGCCGTATCCTGTAAAGCGTTATGTGTGTTTGTATGTTCGTTTAAATTATGCTGCCGGTTTGTGCAATTAAATACTAGGTAACAAAATTTAACATTTAGTTTACGATGTATAAGCTGTGCAAACATTTTTATTATGTTAAAGACGACAGATGACAAGTTTATTTCCCAAGAAAACCTTTAACATAAAATATAGAACATTAAAGTGTATCACACATGAAAAAATATTACATGATTCCAATTTGTTACCTCATTTATTCATTCGTATCACAATTCTATTTTAACCAATAAAACATAAAACAAATGTACAACAATTATCCACCAAAATTGCTCAATCCCCAACTAACGAATAATTCCTTCTGATTTCAGACATTCTGGACGACCTGCCTAATCGGCCTCGCGTGCATCGCTCTCCTACCAACCCGAGTGGCGTCAAAAGGTGAGTCCCTCCATTCAGATCTCTCTCTCCCGCCGTCGATTCCTCGATCGCGGCAAATTAGAATCCTCCATCTCAATTCAGCCGGCGTAAATCGGCGTGTTCTCTTCCTCGGCTTCCGCCGCGGCGATAAAAGCCAGACGCGGAGCGGTCCAGCGGCGAGATATATATATATGTATATATAAACGACGGAGAGTGCATTATCCGGCTCCCGGCGAATAAATTCGGCGCCGATCGCCAATTACTCGCGCGCGAGAGAGGCGCCGAGCGGCGCATAAACAAGCGCCACCTGTGAGTCGGTTAACGAACGGGAAGTGCCGCGGCGGCTGAATGGAAACACCTAAGCGCTCCTTAATGAGGCCTAAGCCGGAAGAGCTTCATTCCGCGGGTCTGTATATCTCTCTCGCTGCTTGAATTTTTCGCGATTAAAATTGTTACTGCTGCCTGCATTTTTATGTTTTGTTATGAGCGGAGGAAGAGAGGATGAAATTTAAATGATGGAAACGCAGGATGGTGCAAGCGAAAAAAATTCGAAAAAAGTCCGGCTGAAGTTTGACGAAACTTTCGCCAGACGCGGTTTACGCGTTAAAAATAGAAAACGCGGCACAATTACAAGCCGCAGTCATCGTCGGGTCAAATGTCCGGAGCAATTGAAGGCGATACTTAGAAGCACTTATTTTTTTACAGCGACTCGTTACCTCGAGTGACCAGCCACGGGTATATACCTTTTTGAATTTCTCTCTCAGCACTTGAAACCTCCAACAAATCCCCTCCAGCCGCGCGTCCCTCTAATTTTCGAAAAGAAAAAAATACCCGCCTTTTTAACCTAATGACCGGTCGTGAAAGCAAACGTCAGCGTTTACTCTTCAAACGGTCGTCGGTGCAATTTCGCGTATATACGCGTAAGAAGAGAGCAGCGCGCGACGGAGCCTACAAAGCCCGTAACGTCAATCGCGACGACGGCCGCGGGGACGCTAAAACCGGGCTCTCTCGCGAGTGTGACTCACACAGCGCGCGGAAACCGCGAGGGGAGCTTTCGCACGCTTGTCATTGCATTGTGTGCGCAATGCTCTCTCGCTTTGCCGCGCGTTTTTCGCTTTCGCCGGCCGATCCAAATGCGCCGCCGACTTTCTCGGAGTAAATCACCGGCGCGAATTTTAAGGTATATACGGAAAGGAGCCGAGGCGCGACTGGTAATTTACGACGTGGCGCGCCGATGGAATTAGCATCCGCGCGGCGCGCGGAGCGGGCTGATCTCTCTCGCGTTTTCTTTATAATCGCGCGTGTGCCGGCCTGCATTAATTGAATATCGAGCGGCAGCGGCTCGCTGCAATTATTTAGCCGTGTGAACACCTTTCCTTATGTCTTTATGCATGCAAATTGCACGCTCGGCGGTTTTTTTTTTCGGTTCGACCAGTTGTATTACGTTTAGGCGCAGCCGAACGGAGGCGTTTACGGGATTGCGCAATTTCGTATTCGATTTCTTGGCGTTCGAATAATTGATTTTTCGATAACGTTTCGATTTACAAACTTTTTTTGATTCGAAATTTATTTCTTGTAGCTTCTCTTCCGCCGCGTCGCCTCGTACACAAAGAATCAAGTTCACACCCTTTTGAATCTTTATTTCGAAGCGTTGCGAAATGCGTTACAACATATTCCATTTCGGTGCGGCGAACGCATTGTTGCCGCGCTTTTCGTTGTTCTCACTGACCCCTTTCTAACTTCGGTCAAACTAGGCAGAAACTAATTTACTATATCGAGCGAGAAATCGCGCTCTGATTTATACCCAAAGCCCCGTTATAGTCAACCGAAATGCATTACAGGAGAAAGGAAGCGAAATTGTATGAAATGCTCGTTCCTGATGTGTCGGGACGTTTTCAATAATTTTAAACAAACGCAATCGAGGATTTTGTTTTTCGCCAGCGAATAAAACAGTACAAAAAAGAAACGAATAATTCCCAATTATCAGGTGTCACTGTAGTATTATATTACATCTGTAATTTTCAAAGGCTCGATAATATCAAACTCGCAGTTTAAACATTCAGGCCAACTCTGTAAATTTGAAAGTGCACTATTACAAATCTCCTATTATTACGACCATTAGAACTCTCAAACTCAAGGAAAAGGCTCCCAAATGATTATTTATGTTACAGGTTCAAACTGACCTCCCACCAAAACTATACATATACTCACCGTCCATTATCCACCCAGTCAATTTCCCCCTAAAACATTTTCATTAAAAGCAGGTCTCCCCCTTTCTCTCTCTCTGTTTTTCGCCAAATTATACCGGGGGCGATAATCGCTTTGACCTCTCGGCGCTTCCACACATCCAGGGCTGCTGCGGCCCTTTCAAAAACGTTGCGTAATCCCTCGAATTGGCGCGAATCCCATTTCCCACTCTAATAAACTGCGCTCTCGCCGCCGCTGCCGCCGCCGCGCGAAAATCGAGCGGCGCTAATCGCGTCGCTGGCTTTGCGGAAACGTAACAGCGCGGCGGCCTTCCCACGCGATCAAATTCGGTGTGCGGAGCGGCGCGGCTTCGCAGCTCGCCGATTTCCGAGAGAGAGCCGCCGCCGCTTTTACTCGACGCGCTGCAGCGCGCGAGAGAGGCTGTTATTATGTTGTTTCATTTGACGATTTCGGGCGAATCGCGCGACGTTTAGTCGGCGTTTCGCGGATTATTATTGGAGGGATTATATTGAGTTATTGCTTTTAGATTGGAAATTAAACGGGGAATAATCAAATTTCCCGACTTTCGAACGTTTAAAAGGATTGAAAGATACGATTATGGTAAGGCGGAATATTTTGCAGTTCATGATCTTATTAACATGATAGTATAAAGGTAAAAAACAAAATTTAATTCAAATTTTATTCAAATAATTACTAAATAATATGATCAAATTACCCACGAGCTTGCAAAATCTAAGTCCAAAGATCGACTAAAAATATATCCCGCAGATTTTGCTCACCGCAAAGAAAACCGAGGTATCTTTTAACGATCCCGCGCAACGCAAGTATATTTCAACCGCGCGTACAACTCCTCAGCGCGGCCTCCAAAATCTCAGCCAACCCCAATCTCTCAATCCCGGCCTAATCCCCCGAAAATCAGGCCGAATCCAAATCCAATTCCCCCCCGTTGCCACCCCTCCGGCGGCAAAGCGCGCGAGGCGTTGACATTTACATAACGCGGCGCTCTCTCGCTCGGCGGAACAAAAGAGCGGGGCTCGGCTCGCTCGCGCGGCGGCGGCGGCGCCCTCCTCCACTTATCTCCTCTCCGCGAGGTCTTAGAAAGTGGGAGAGCGCGAGGCTTTAGAAAGCACCCACGCCGAGGAACGCACGCAGATGGGGGTCAGGCGCGCGTGCACCGCTCACCCGCGAGGTCGCGCGGGCCGAGACGGGGACAAAGGGAGACGGAGATCGGAGCCGCTTCTTTTTTTTTTTTTCTTTTTTTTTCGGTGGCTCGACGCGGCAGATTGCCGAGGACGCGGATTCGCGCGCGGAGGAGTCGCCGCTTGTCTCGTTTGGCGCGCTTTGAGCTTTGGGATCGACGGTCCCTCGCGAGGTGGGGTGGGGGGATGCGTTTGAAATTTGGCAGGTTTTTGCGGAAGTTTTTTAGAAATTAATATAAATAGTTTTAGATCAAAATTTGATCGTTTTGCAAAACTATACTGAAGTAGATAAAAATTAATTGATACGATTCCAAGTCCTTAAAAACGGCGGTAAGGTGCGTTTTATGCACATAAGAATTAATCGTACACGTAAACATTGTACACAATTTAACATTGGTGAAATTTATATGTAGATATATTGGGCTATGCTAAATTGTGTACAATGTGTACGTGTACGATTCTTATGTGTATAAAACGCACCTTACCAAAACGGCCAGGTTCCCACTAAACGACCGCAATATTATTTATCAATCTGAAACGTCGTATCCATTCATTACACATATAGTGTTCCTTTACATAAAAAAAGATAACCATTTATTTATATAAGAAAATCCGTACCTCTTAAACCCCCGACAAACAAAGGGCCCGGCACTCAAAGCCGCGTCGATTGTCCGTCAACGGTAAAAACGTGTCGCAACCAAAAAAAAAGAGTGCAACGCGACAATGAAAATCGATCCCAGCGCCGCGCCACGTTGTACGTGATACACGCGAAATTCCCAGGGATTCAGGTCCCGGGGATAAACCTCCGCCGATATACAACGGTTGCTTAATCGCCGCTTAAGTGCAACACCGCGCCAGCCAGCCACCGTTTCGATTTGCATCGGCGATTAAGAAAATTTCGTCCGCGATACGCGATCGAACTCGAGCGCGCCGATTCTCAGAGCGAAAAGCCGAAAGGAGAAAGAGCCGAGAGATGTCGGTTTGTGCAAGGAGTTCCTGTCCACTTTGGGATTACTGTAATAATAGAAATTGCCGAGAGGGTTAATGGACGGCTGAATGGGATAATTTCTAACGGAGTTTCAAAGCAAAGTTCGAAATATATTTATTTTTTTGGGTAATTTTGAAAGTGTTTAAGAAATATTTGTAAACATGTATCGTTTACTAATTATTCTGTATAATACGAATTGAAGTAAATTTTTCAAATAATTAATCGAGATCAATTTAAAATATTTCGCTTTCTTTCAGTTTAGTAATAAAATCTAGTTACGGTATTACATTTTTTTTTCTTCTTTTTAGAATTCTATAATTTCAAACAAATCCTTGATGTTATTTCCCTGTCCATTATCTTTTAATTTGCATAAACGTTCCGTGATTTAATTCCAAAAATCTCTGCAGACTGCACTAATACCCTTACTTTACCTCGTCCAGCGTTGCTTCACCCGGCATTCTTTTCCAGCCATCGCTATATAATGATTCTGTCAGTCCGCGCACCACATCGATTGTTACGCTTATTAATCATCGATTGCGGCGTGCGTTCTCGAAAAACCCCTGCGAGCCCTGAATAATTCATGACGACGAACGCGCGTCGTCGGGGGCCTAATTTTGTAAATTTATTCCCGCTGCGATTCGCGCGGCGGGGAAATTCTTCGGAAAACGTTCGTTCGCGGGCGCACTCTTTTATTCGAAAAACACTGCGCGGTGCGTTGCGCAACGACGAAAGCACTCGCCGCCGCCGAGGTTTGCGTAAGAGCCCCCGCGAATATTGTTGTTACATACTGCGATTACAATAACTGTATCGCTGTAAAGTTTCGGGGGGACTGCCGCGCGATTCTGCGCGAAAGGATCGTCGGTCGGAGTATTTAACCGGGGAATTGCTTGATTTTGAGATTTCATCGCCGGGTATAGTTATTACGCAATTTTTTCCGTATCAAATGCAAAAGGTTAATTGGATATGCATAATGTTGGGCGAAGCGAAAATGGGGAGATTTCTGTAAAATTGTAATGTATTCATGAAAATGTTAATAATAATTGGTGCCGCGTCGCCAAAATTTCAGGCAATTGATAATAACAAAAATAAACAAGAAAACTTATTTAAAATATTCAAATTACATTGTGTAATGCAAAATCGGTGTTACATGAATTAATTCGATAACGTATTTATATGATATTAAAAAAAAAAAACAGTTTGAAACATCAAGCTACTCGACAGCTCCCCAAAAATTAGCTTAAACTCGCCACTTTTCCATCTCTCATTTCACCCTCGAACCAAAAAAACTCAGCCGTCGTTCAAAACCGTTCAATAAACCCCCCCGGGGAACGAATTGAAATTCGACTATTAATAAACGCAGCGCATAATAATTTTCCGCGTACGATAAAGATCAACGCCCGGATTTTCCGGAGAGCGCGCGATTAGCTCTCTCGAAAGGCGGCGTTGACGAGTGCGAAATTCGCGGCCGACAGGCCGCTCATCCGATTATATAATTAAGCGAATATTTATGCGCAAAAGGAGGAAAATTTCGCGCGGAATCGCGGAATTAACACCTCCTCCGACCGGTTGTTGCGCCGCGCGGAGGTAATTATCGCGCGCAACGAGCACCGCCCTCTTTTTCTCCTCGTTGTGTATTCGTAGAGCGGTTATTCTTTTAGCCTTCCTTCATAAATGAATTAAGGGTTTATTGGAAAAAGTTGCGAGAGGTTCAATTTGTTTATCTGAAAAAATGGGCGATTGTTATTTTTATGGATCGCGCGAATAGATTATGTACTTGATGATTAAAAATTCAATCTTTTGAATGAAGTCTGGCGGGAATCTCGCGAGGATTTTCCGGCTAAGCCACTTTGTCAGGTTTTCAATGATTTTGATAAAAGTATTTATCACTATTTTTAACTAAAAATTAATAAAGAAGTAGATTTATTATAAAAACAGTTGATAAAAGTACATCCTCCTTATTATTCCATGATTGAAGCCATTAATCATCGCCAACAAAAATAAACGATCATTCCTTGTTTCAGGTCTGTGCGAGCTAGAAATAGACCAGTCCAACATCATCCTTGACATCGAGGAGAGCAAGGGAGACTGTAAGTATAATTTTCGCCTTTTATAATTAGTTTTTACGTGCGAGAACCTAATTTATTGTGTACTTTAACTGGATGTGTGCATAGTTTATGAAAGTAATTTACTTACTATTTAACGCCGCGCTTTTTAGTTCCTGTTTTCCGCGATCGGAGCTCTCCTCCGCGCGCCGCGCGGTAATAAAATAAAATGAAACAAAATTAGTATAATTACTCACATACTGGTTTTCGAGAACGGCATAAATAATAAATAACTTGACGGCTGAGAGCTCGGATAATGATTATATTTTAGCCCTGACGATGCTAAAAAGTAATTAATATTCATAACTCCTGGAAAATTTGCATACGATTAAAAAAAAAAAACAGAGGTTCTCAGGCCTCTTTTTTTCTTCGGCTGCTGTGGATTTGAGTTAACGCGATTATTATGTTGGAGGATAATTGCAATAAAATTAAATGCATTTTACGGTCCCTCGAAAAAAATGCTATGAATATTTCATAAATCCCGTACTTTAAAGACTTCGGTCGCCCGGCAGTTTTCTCAAATTGAGTTAACCATTCTTAGCAGGTATTTCCAGCTGCGATTCCGCGCGACAATAAAATTTTACGCGACTTGTCTACGAATACCGCGTAAAATTAAACTTCGCGCGCCGACTATTACAATTGCGCGCGTCCATGCAGCCTCCGTCTCCGTAATCGTAAAAGGTTTTTACGATTTTGAGGAAATTTTTTTCAACGGCCGCGCGGCAGTTAATGAATAACAATGTACACGCGCGTATTGCGAATTTTGTATAATAAATCGATAATTTAACTCGGCAGTTGTGCCGACGGTAAAACTTTTTAAAATTCATGTTCGTATTTACCAGAGTCGTAAAAGAAGTATCAATTTTAAAACTACGGCTTAATAATGAATAATTAGATCTTGATTTACCGTATATTTTTCAAACGTTAATTCGACCCTTAAATTTCCCAAAAAAAAAAATAAGCTTCTCCCTCAAAATTCACAAATTATTTCCCTCGCTCCCTTATAAAAAAACGCCCCGCTAAAACTTCCCTCGTAAACAACCCCGCCAACTTCTAATCGACTCCGCTTCGCCCCGTAAATTTCCCGAAAAATTTCTCAAATTCTAAAGCCGTCTCCGCGTTCTTTCACCCTCTCTCCCCTCCGTCTCCTATCTTTATCGCTCTTGCGTCGAATTCGCGCGTTTGTTTTTCCCGGCGAGTTAGGCGCGATGCATAATGCATGCGCGCGTCTTTGTTTGCGCGCCGCGTTCGCGTGCAACTCAATTTCGAGCCCAAGACAAGGGAAGCGCGCGGCCAACAAAGAGAGAGAGCTGCTGCTCTCCGGCTGGCTGCTGCGCCGTTGCCGCCGAGGAGATAAAGGGGCAGATGGACGGATAGATAAAAGAGCGGAAAAGAAACCGGAGCCCGGAGAATGACAGCCGAGTCCCGGGGTATAATTGACCGGGACTGTCGTGCCCGGAATTTTTGACGAATGGGTTTTGCGGAGATCCGCGCGCGGGATTTGAATAAAATGTCGCTCTCGCGGCGGCGGCCGAGGAATTTCATTTGCGAGTGGGCTCCGCGCGGAACTTTGTGGGAAGATATGATTTTAACTTTCATGGAAGTCGCTTTGCGAATTGAGAATCAATGATGATAAAGTTATTAATTTCGTAGGGGTTGTACGCAGCGTTCGAACAGTTTTAAGAAAGAATTTTAATTCTTATTTGATTAATTTTGAAGGGATTAGTTTGAGGAACTTATAAAAAAGCCAAAACCGTATTTTAATATTATTTAAATTCTAGAGTTTACCTTTTTTGCGTGTAGATTAGAGCTTTTCCAGTTTTAGAGCTTTCACAAAATTGTTTTTCATCTGCCATAAAGCTTAAGTCTTTGAAGTGGCGACTTTTTTTTTATAAAAGTATAATTTAACCCCAGTGTGTGTAGGTCCTTCTAAAAGGTTCTATTTAAATGTTTTAGAACTAGCCAAGTACTTCATTTGAAAGCACTCATTTCATTTCCTTTTTTAGCTCAAGAATCTAATAGATTATCTTTTTACTTTATGGATTCTCTAAATTCAAAAAAAAGACGTTCGAACAAAATTAATCAACGTATCCGAATTAATTTACGTTTAAAATCGAAAAAACGCGTCTCTTAAAACGTCAAAAGTTACATTCCATTATTCCACTACCATCCAACTGCCCCGGAACACGTCCTCCGGCGACAAACAAAAAAAACTCGAGCAGACTTTCCCGAACAAAAAAAAGCGCGTTTAAAGCTCGAAGCAAAGCCCCGTAAAACAGCTCCGACCCATCAACCGCCGCGACATCATCCGAGCACGGCGTCGGGAAAAAGCAGGACCGCTAAATAAGCGCCTCGAGAATGCGTTAATCCGTTCGGGGCCCTTCAAAAAATTTCGCTTCTCCAGCCGAGAGCCAAGGGAACGCGCCGCGCGGTATATATAACGTACTTTCGGTACCGACTGCAAGATCCTCGCCCGCTTCAAAGAGAGTCGACTGCTTCGGCTCTAATTGCATTGTAGCCGGGCTCTCCACCCCCGTTTCGCTCTTGCGCGCGCGCGTGTGTGCGTATATATGCGTCGTGCATGCGCCAGAGGGTGCAAAAAAACCGGCCGGAACGAGCGCTGATTGCGGCCGCGGCGACGACGCTTCTTGCGACCCTAAACGATGGGGGGGGGGGGGGGAAGAGAGGCGAGTGGCGCCTTTATTTTATTGCGAGTCGAAGATAAGTGGGATCGGGGACTTGTTTGTTTTGCCCTCTGCGAATTGTTAAAAAAATAAACGACGCTTGACCTTTTTAGGACGGTGAATTTCAGAAATTCCACTTGAATGTTAAATGAAGATCGAGTGGCCGGTTAATGCAATTAGTAGCTTTGAATAATAATTTAATCCAAAAACCAGTATGTGCAGTTTCAATTTGAATCGATAACGATCGTCAAAAATGCGACGGCGAAAGCGCAAATTAAAAAGCCGATCTCGCGAACGACTCCCAGTCCCTCCCCAAAGCGAACTCCCGCACCTAATCATAATCACTAAAAAAAATTCCACCTCCTTCCTCGAAAAGCAGAGAGCAGCGTGCGAACTTTCCGCATTCTGCGGGCGCAGAAGGAGGAAGGTGTAATATATATATACGTGTGTTATAACTCGGCGGTGTTTTTTAACGACGTTTCCAGCGATCGATCAGGAAACGGTGCCGGCGGAGCTGCCGGTGAACGGCGATCCCCGGAACGAGACGATCCTCGAGCTGAGCGCCTCTGGCCGACAGCCGCTCTTCACTCTCGACGGCAAGAGGCTCAAGCTTTTACGGCCCCTCGACCGCGACGATGAAAATCTCTCGCATGTCGTCTTTCAGGTGAGTCCGGGAGAGCTAAGCCGATCGGCTGTATATTGGCCTGTAAAATTGCCGCCGCCGCCGATCGACTGCGTTGTATATCCGCTGAGGATTCTGAAGGCGGATTCTTCGGCTGCTTGGGAACCTCGCGGATGTAGATCGTTTTAGTGGGGACGGAGAAGTGTAGCTTGGCAAGGGGAGCAACTCGCGTGGGATTGGAGTTTTTGTTTAAACTTTAGTGAATGGTTTCTTATGGAAGTAAGGTTCTTTTGGTCTGACGCTTGATTTTTCAAAAGTTACACTCTGCTGGTCCAATAACGAATAACAAAAATTGACAGAGTGTTTAATTAAATGGAGATAAAAAATTTTTTATGCTATTTTTTTAAGATCACTTTTTAATATTTTGGTATATGAAATATTTAAAGAAATTCATTTTTCAAAACTGGGTTAGACTTAAAATTAAAGTTTAGACACCGAATATTTTAAAGAAAAGTAAAGCAACATGTAAATTTTTTTTTTAATCTAGAGGAGGATGCAGAAAATATGATTTATTTTTTTGATATAAAAAATGAGAGGAGTCATAAAGATATCACATTATCTTAGGAAAAAAATCAGCTATTTTTACATATTTTTCTTTATAGTGCACTTCGAAAAGAAATTTTGATTGATGGCTTCGTAAAAATTTTTTACCCAGTCATACAAGAGTTTCTAAATTTTTCAGGTTTATAAAAATTAGTATTTTACCGTTCAATTTTGCCATAAATAACTTTTTTTAACTTGCTTTGACATTTTTTATGGTGCATCATGGGGGTGTATTTCTTTGTTTTTTTTTAAAGAATTTTAATATTTTTGATAAAAATAGTAGTTATTTACAGAAAAGTAGATGCAAAAAAACATCTATTAGTAAGTAGATGCATCCAGATATCTTCAGACGTGTCTTAGCAAACTTGTCTCTATCTACTTACTCAATAGTTTCTTTTAATTCTGTGTGAACCAATACTAAGTCTAACCTAATTTTAGTTTTCTTAAAATATTATTTATACTTTAAACAACTAAATAAGAAAATGCAAAAGTTAATTTTAATTCTTTTTAATTACACAATTCCACGTGACTAATACGCGACCAGAAAATAAAAACCAAAAAAAACAGCCTCACTTCAAGACTGCTTAAGAACTTAAAATACGCTCCGCGAACTTACATCACCTAAATCTTCCCGAGACATTATCAAACCCACCGAATTCCATTCGGCTGATTTATCAAACCCCTTTAAAAACGTAGAACGAATTGGTCCACCGCCAAACTACCTCTCATTACGATTTACTCCATCCAGCTCGAATAAAACCGTCTTCCGGCAGCGTTAAGTCATCGGCTTTTACTGCACTCTCCCCGCTAGAGAGAGAGTGAGAGAGGCGCAGTTGTTTCAATCAGGCGAATGGGGCTCTTAGCCGCGCGCCGATAAATCGCCCGATGCGGGGCATATTCGAGCTTAATTCCTGACTAATAGATTCAATTACGCGGCGCGCAATTGCGAAAGCCGAGACCTGTCGCGCTCCGCCGAAAATCGCGGCCTCTCATCTCTCTCTCTCTCTCCGCGCGGAACGTCCTGCCGCCTGCCGCGGATCATGATTCGGCTGCCAATAATCTGCGCGGGTCATCGTGAATCACGACTCGAGAGGTGTGGAGACGCGACTTACTTTCGGAAGTCGGGCTTTACGTAATACGACGTTAGCGGGGGGGGGTTTGAGTTTTCTTTGAAACGGTGAAATTTTAATTAGCGTTCGAAAGGAGCGTGGAAGCTTTACGAGTGCGAGGATTATAGGAATGAAGCTATTTTACGGTCTTGTCGATTATTTGCTATTTTATAGTCGTGGCTTTATTTCGGTTTCTCGACCGATTCTTTTCCTTTTAAGATTTTTAATTAAGGTTCCGTTAATACAGTTAGAAAGTGGATTTGGAAAACCTAAAGAAGGGAATGGCAAAAGAGCGAATAAAAAAGTAGTATTGCACTTTATTAATTAATGGCACTTAAGAAATATTTTTGAGTAATATAATAAAATACTGTACTCACTTATTTAGATGCTCGGCCTATAAAATAAAAAAAGTGTTTCATACGCGAAATGTTGAAAATTTAATTAAAATTTTTTGCTGCAAACAAGGAATATAAATATAAAATTTAATCTGTCCTCTCCTTGCTATTATATCGCTGTGTAAAGTGCGATGGGAGTTTTTTTTTTATGATGTGAATTTCATCCTAAATTTACATTTATTTAATTAAAAATTTTAGTAAATTAATTATTGTAATTATAACATTTCCTTTCATTTAAAATGAGTTGTTATTAAGAAGTAGGATTTTTTAATATACGAATTTTTGAGAAAAACTACTTTGCATTGGTTCATTTTTGAACATTCACTTAAACAAATATTTGACCTCTAAAAATGATGCTGACCTTGAAATAATAAAAATTTTTTGTCAAAACAAACTTTCTAAAGCTTCATAAAGGTACTTTAAAATTCAGCAATAAATAAATTTTTCCAAGATATTTTAAATGACATCTGACATAAATGTTTTGTTTAGCAGCTTTTGGATATTTGTAGATAAAAAGTCAATTATATACTAAATAAAGAAAAAAAAAGACTTAATAAGTAGATCCATTCAAAACACCTTTAGAAGCGCCTTACCAATCACTTCTTTTAACTACTCCAACCTAAATTTTCAAATTCTCTTACGATTCCGCTACGGAATTGCCATTTTAAAAACATTTTTCTCTCGCCAGTAAGCTACTACACTAACCGCCGTATCCTAACATCGCGAAACTTCCCTAATAACCAAGAGCAGCCTAATCCCTTGAACAAGCACGCCGTGAAACATTCTCTGAAATTCCAGCTGAGCTGCACAGTGAGAGCGACCAACAGCAATCGCAAGATCCCGGTAATAGTCCGCGTCTCGGACGTAAACGACAACGCGCCCAAGTTCATCAACACGCCGTACGAGACCACAGTGTCGGAGGTAAGTAAATCTCCCCTACAACATAAAAGAATAAAAAAATAAAAAAAAACCTTCGATCCGACGATATGCCACCGCGAGAGTCGAGAGGAGAGTGTCGAGCCATTACGGTGCTGCAGGAAACGATAATGGCGCGGCTCGTTATTCGCGGATTATGACTTGGCCTCCGCCTCCTCGGCGTCGATTCAAATCAATCGCAGATCGGACCGCTAATCCGGTTAATGCCTCGTTACCCGAGAGCTACTTTGAAATTGCAAGGAGCTGCTACCGCTGCCGCTGCCGCTGCTGCTGCCGTTGACGCGTGAGAGGGTGGGGTGTACTTTGTAATGGCGTACTTTGTAATTGAATGTCCCGGGTCGGAGGCGTTTATAATTTTTTTCTTTTTTTTCAGTAGCTTAGAAGGAGCTGATTTGTGTTTACAACGTGGAGATTACTGAATTTAAATTGGGATTGGATTTTTTATTTTAATGAAATTTAAAGGGTACTTGAGGCTTTAATAATTAATGAGTTCCTTTACTCAACAGATTTACTTTTTGTCTAGAAGGTTGCTCAACGTTTTTTTAACTAAAGTTTTTCTTTACCGTATATTATTCGAGTAAACTTTTTGTACTATTTTAATTACGATTATACTATAATCTATTCGAAACTACTTCCAGATTAATTCGGCGCGTTTTTTACAGCTGCAGTTTACATTTAAGTTTCCCACGAATATTAACGAACTTCGCATCGTCCACCCCCCATCCGAAATATATATAAACACTCCAACCCCGCAAAATCACACCTCTCAACTCTCTCTCTCCTCCCCCTTAGCTGACGCCGATAGGCTCGACGATCTTCAAGAACGTGGTGGCGACGGACGCGGACGCCGGGGTGAACGGCCTCGTGGAGTACTCGATAGCACCCGGTGACGGCACGAGGATCGGCAACAGCGATGGAGTCGGCCGCGAGCGAGTCACCACCGCCGACGGCTACGGCTACTTCAGCATCAACCTGCCGCACCAGGGACAGGTCACCGTCAACCGCACCCTCGACTTCGAGAGGACCCAGCGGTATCTCGTTACTATATTGGCTTCGGTGAGTAAGGATAATTGTATGAGTTTTTTTGTTTGGGGGGGGGAGGGGGTTTGTTTAAATGGAGGTTCTACTTGTTTCTATATGGGTTTCTATATGGGTAAGATGTTATAATAATGATTAAGTGATTAGTTTTGTTATTTAGGAGAAATGAGGTCAAGGAATATTCGCTCAATTGGTACTTTTCGTTTAATTGATGAAACTCTTATTTCTATAGGGATATAGGGAATAATTCGTTTTAAATCTAAGAACTTTATATATTCGTTTTAAATCTAAGAACTTTATATATTCGTTTTAAATCTAAGAACTTTATATATAATAATCCATATAATTAAACTCGATTTGACTAGGAACTACAATAAGAAAAGACTAAAATGATGGAGCGAATTCATTTATCTCTTTATGGCTTCCACGGTGGCTCTTTTCCTCTCTTTATTTGATGGTCTTCTGATTAAATGTTGAATACGAAGCATCTAATTAACCTAGTATTTATGGATTTGTGCTCTACTCAAGTACTCCCCCTTAGATACGGTGATTATTATTTGCTCGTTACACGTTTATTCATCCGGAATTTCGTTTGAAGCAATTGATAAATTTTGACCTGAAATAGTTCTACTGAAATACGCAGTATTTGTAATATCTGTGATACCTCGAATATTTTACAAAGAACTCGATAATTCATCTGAAATTTAATATTTTTATAAGTTATAAATCAATTAAATAAAATTATTGTGTGTACAGAGCAGTTAAACTTTTATTTATCGATAGAATTTATTTGATTAGTGGTTAGTGGTTAATCATCCAACTGCTGTAGATCACATTAGTGGTACTGAACTGACAAATCGTTCATTAATCTTCTCAACTCCATTGAAATTATTGTTTTGCTCTTAATACGTGTATAAATAGAGATATCAATGTAACTGTGTCTGATACATCACACAAATGGGTTAATATTTAATTGTTTGAACGAGTCGAACTGTGAATATAAATCATGACTAATACAGTTCACAGCCCTTTCGTGCTCTAAAAAGATGAGTGATAAAAAATGTTATCTCCCACATCGAACAGACAGTCGAAATTCGTCGGATTATTTATAGATTAAGCTTTCACGTGCCGTGAAATATACAGAAAGAAAAATATTGCAGTAAACATTGTGAATTTTTTCTGAAGAATCTATCGTAAACTGCTAAAATGAAAAATATTACTATATTTTATAGAAAATTTTACTTCGAAACTTTAAAAAAATTTTGGTAAAATTACTTATATTTTAGTACATACCGTAATTTGCACTATTAGGGCATATTTCTCTCCATGTAAATATTTCCTGTCCAAATGATAATATAAATTCTTTTTTTAGCCTTTTATCAAAATTAGCTAATTTATTAGTATTTAACATTCGCAATACTACGTATAAAACTCGATTCTATCTACGCAAATTATTCTTTTCTTTAATGTGATATCGTAAAAATTCAATAATAAACACGATTATCGATACCACAGATCCGCAGAAGAAAATACCAGCCAACTCTTTTATCAACAAGTCGTTATTAGTCTTCAAATACTTTTCTTTTAGAAGAAGTTTCTTCCTATAGTTTCTATCGCGATTCCAAAAATCGATGATTCCCGCCTCCGATATTCTGCTGATTATTTCATCAAACTTATCGATAAAAGGGGATGTATTTTCGAAAATGAAATTTTTTCCATCGCCCATAAATTCAAATTCGCCGATTCGTAATTTAGCACTGCCATCGATATTGCGATGGATCCTCGCGTACATTAGTGCTTTACTTTTGAACATGATGCATATGGCTCGCTGACCTTCTAGAATCTTCCTTTTAAAGAAAAATAAATAGATTATTAATTAATTATATTTTGACAGCAACATTGCTTTTTACCCTTTGGTAATTGTTTTCAAGCAAAATTGTTTTTAATTTACTAGAATGTATTGCGTGATTGATCACGTGTACAAAGTTAACGGTAATATTTCTTTAATTAAAAGCGTAACCAGTATTATATCTTTCCTTTCAGGGGTGGTGTTGCATGGATGCCACACCAGATTATTTTCAGTATTTCGATCATTACACGGAGAAAATTTTCGCTTTAAAATTATTTGAAATTTAGATTAAAAATTAGCCGAACATCGCGTAACCGGTGGACGTGACGCCATCTCATAATAAATTAATCGTCATCAGCCAAATTTTCACTTGAAAACTGCGTAAAAGTATCCTCAAAAAGAAAATTCAATACTTGCATGAATATATCTACAATAATATTTTAGTATTAAAATTTAAAACTATATTATTATTATTCAATACATTAAAATCAATGAATTAAATTAAATCAATTAATTAAAGCAAAATATATTTGCGAATGAGGTTATATTCAACTGTTTCGTTACCGACAGAGAAAATTACATATTTTTCGAGTAAAAATGATTAGAGTAAATATTATTTTAAAGGGGCTAAAATTATGCAGAAAATCACATTGTCCTGCGATTAGCCTGATTTGGGGGGTAATTTTTCAGCGAAAATTCTCTCCGTATACAGGTTCATTTTGGCTTTAATAAAAACTTGACTTAAAAACTTAAGAATAATTTATTAATAAACAATTAATGTGCAAAAAATGCACTATATTTTGTCAGAAAAAAATCACCCCTAAAAGGATGAATAACTTAAGAAATTAAACGAATTATTAAATGGAAATTCTAATACATACTCAACACAAACGCTAGCAGGGCTCGTCTTCCCACGCGTTTTTATTTCTTGAAGAAACTTATTAGACGCTTTAAAAATCCAATCAGATAAATCCTGATTATAAAAAGGGACCAAATTGGAGCTTGCAATATTCTCAAGAGTTGACAGAGGAATAGGCACTTCGCTCAAGTGAAAATCAGTCAGTGTCGCCACCATATCACTCGAGTATGTCATCGACAAGAAAACGACAAACAGGACAATTATACGGTCCCTCAACCCCTTCGGTTGCTTTGCAGTGGAACCAAAAATCAACCTCAAGGAATTAAAAAAGTCTATGTGTTCTTTGGTGATCCTTAGGTAATTAACTGACAGGATGATCAACACCACGCCTATGTTGCTGATAATGAACGTCAACATCGTATAGATAATCTTGTCGATTTTTCTGATAGAAACCCAGACTGGAGCAACAACAGAAAAATGATCGAACTCAAAAATTCTTCCGCGTTCCACGGCGGAGTGCATCACCAGAGGATGGTTAGAGAAAAGAGTGAAGCCCATCATGTTGAGATGTCCTGCGGCTAAGTCATCAATTGCTTCCTTTATCCCGGCGTATCCGTCGGAATAATTTTCTAACACTTCTAATGAGAAGTTTAACGTCTTGGCCATAAACGCAACGATTTGATATTCGGTGCCGTTGTAGCTGTTATTGGTCATTTTCATCATGTAAGGTGACGACTCGATGAAAGGCACTTTGAACGAGTAATTCTGCATGTTGACGATTTTGTTCGGGAATAAATTCACTCGCGATGTGTTATAAGAGTCGAACAAAAGTTTAGCGCCGAATGGATCGAAACGAAACACTTTTACGTCTTGAGGTTTCACATAAATAATGGAGAAGTCCATAAACTTTAAAGACCAGGCATACGACAAAATCTCTTTAAAGAAGGCAGAGTGTAATTTGTCATTTAAGCAGATTAACAAACACTTTGGACGAATCGTTCGAGGTTGAAAGTCAATAAGGAAGTCTATGTTTGCCTTAGTTTGTTCCAAATGAACGGTAACATCATACTTTTTCGAAGTTTGTAGCACCACAAAAATGGTCGTACTTCTGGTAACCAACAAGTTCGTTTTGTTCGTAAATATGGCCGACCAATCAACCATCTTAGTCGGTAAATGCGCAGTAAACTTTCGTAAAATTCTAGTTTCCTCCTCATCGTTATCAACATCAGTTCTAAACAATAAAATCTGGTAAGGTTTCCATTGTTGCGTCAGTTGTTCAATCAATATGTCCATCCAACAATGACCGGCGTCAATCGTCAGAACACCATTGAAATTAAAGACGAAAAAACATTTAGACAGAAAAACCAGCACTTTAAGTAACATCACTAGCAGCAAAAAACATGTTTGATAGACATAGTTCAGGTTCGACGACACTACATCAACTGCAGGGAGTGAAGGGTCGGCTATTTGTACTCGCTTAAAGGCTGATGACACCAAACCCAATCATAATATCAAGATCAGCAAACGGGTTATTTATTTTCCGGGCGCGGAATTCGTGTTGCTTTGTCACCCCTATGGTAGGCCATTACCGTCCAAACCATTAAATTAGGTCGGGTAAATATAATTGCTGCCAAGTGTTGCCGCTGTTTTTGTAGTCACTCGATGCCCTGAATATTATTATTGTGTACTGGTGCTGTTTGCTGCAGAAATATACTGCGAAAAAATAAAGAAGACAATCGTTGAATGTCAAAACAAAAATATTGATTTTTAACGATATTGATTTTTTAATGATCACTGCGATGACCTCGACTAAGGTGCAGTGTAGAAAAATTTAATTATTCTAATGTTAAACTTAAGGGAAAAGTATGGAGTAAGTTTAAAATTCATTAGGATAAAGTTTTTAGTAATTTAGATCTACGAGATTTTTATTTCAATTTAGAATTACTGAAAAGACTACAATGAAAATCTAAATTTGATTTTCAAATTTAAATAGTTATAATTAAAAAAAAGTATAAAAAATATAGAAGTCCACATGTAGTAAATAGCTGTTCGCGTAAAAATCGAAGCTATGGGGGATATACACTCCATACTTTCGATATTGCAATTAATAATATATTGCAATAGAAATTAGCAATATGTCTGCAAGTGTACATTCATCAATACATTTTTAATATATTTCCAATACTGTTACCAATATAATTATTCCATATTAGCAAAACCAACGAGGCGAGAAAAAAAAGGATGATTGATTAAATTGGAGATGATCATATTCTGATAACATTTCTTTCATAATCATCTGTAAACACAATTAACACCCTAAAATACTTTAAGCCCAAACACAGTTAAAGCTATCAATTAATTCGCCTACACTGAGAAAAATGTCATACGAAAATTTAATATATCATATAATAAAAATTACTATATTTTATAGTAACGCGAGGA